>JAVTVY010005544.1:0-37178 GCA_036873755.1 Hanleya hanleyi | reverse complement strand
TAAATTAAAGATGGCCACCAAGATTTCCACCCAATCAGAGAAATCAGTTCTGTCATTCATCATAAGTATCTTGCTGCATCGATGATGTTTACCAAATTTTATATCGAGCACTTAAACGGTATCAGATATAGAGATCATTAATGATTTTGCATAAATTAAAAATGGTCGGCCATCCTTCCCGCCTCTCAGAAGAATTGATGTGGTTATTCAGTGCAAGTCAAGTCTCTTGATACATCGATGCTGTGTACCAAGTTTCGTATAGAACACTTCAATGGTATCAAAGAAATACATCATTAAAGATTCTGCATAAATTAAAGATGGCCGCCAAGGCTTTCACCTAATCAGGAAAACTGGTTCGGTCATTCCTTCAAAGTTTCTTGATGTATCGATAATCTCTACAAAGTTTCACACTGAACAGCAAAATGGTTTCCGAGATACACAAGATTCATGGTTTCGCATAAATTAAAGATGGCCGCCAAAGTTTCCACCCAATCGGGTCCAGATTCAATAGGGTTCTGGGTAATGAGCATATGGATGTGCACGGCAAGTTTGGTGTGCTTAGGGTAAGTCGTTCTAAAGAAAGCTTGGTAACAAGAAGTTTCGTATAGAACACTTCAATGGTATCAAAGAAATACATCATTAAAGATTCTGCATAAATTAAAGATGGCCACCAAGGCTTTCACCTAATCAGGAAACTGATTTGGTCATTCCTTCAAAGTTTCTTGATGTATCGATAATCTCTACAAAGTTTCACACTGAACAGCAAAAAGGTTTCCGAGATACACAAGATTCATGGTTTCGCATAAATTAAAGATGGCCGCCAAAGTTTCCACCCAATCGGGTCCAGATTCAATAAGGTTCTGGGTCATGAGCATATGGATGTGCACGGCAAGTTTGGTGTGCCTAGGGTAAGTCGTTCTAAAAAAAGCTTGGCAACGAGAAAGCTGTGATGGTTTCGCATAAATTAAAGATGGCCGCCAAAGTTTCCAACCAATCGGGTCCAGATTCAATAGGCTTGTGGTTGACCACCCAACAATTCTATATACCAAATTTGAAGTCTCTAGAAGCAACGGTTCGGTTTCTAGATCGATCACAAGAATTGTTGACGACCGGACGACCGGACGACCGGACGGACGACCGGACGACCGGACGTACATGCCAACGACAAGACCCCGCAGCCTAATAGGCTGAGGGGTAAAAAGACACATATTTTATATTACGGACAATTTATTTGCATGGGCCGGTACGAAATGCAGGATCCATGGTTCGACTTAATTTAACCGGAAAACCTGCAGGATATGGCAACGATAAAATGTGTCGGTTTAGCAACTACAAACTGCAGCTGTTGGTCCCTCGAAAGCTGCATTCTCGCTCACCGAGCTTTTGCGATAGCTGTGTGTTCTTTTTACATATCGGAAATTTTCACTACTTTCACTATGAAACATTTCACCGACTTTTCTATGAAAGCGTACTAAAATATTTAGATATTCGTAAATTCAAGTTACCAGTTTAGATTTATACAGTACCTCGAAACTTTTTATAATGATAAGTCGAAGCCGGTTAAAAAAGCGACGTGGTATCTGGACATTTTACGAGGAAATGTTCTCACCAATGTCGCTGATATATACGGTTTCGTACTTGTCAACGGTTAATCTTTCACACTTTTGAACATGTAGGGTCTATACACACTTTGCACAAAGATTTGACATACCGGTATAACAGCGCAATGAATCGAAATTCTATTCAACCTAGAATTTGCTATGAATACATTCACTTCGTATACGTGATATAAATACACCAGAATAAGGTTGCGGTTTCCGTCGGTTACAATGATTGAGCTTGTATCGTTCACACCATTAGGTTAAAGCTGGGATACAAGTTATATGACTAATACTATATCCTAGCTCAAAACGCCGTGAACGAATTACTCACCAAATACCGGCAGGCTATATAATATTTGTTAGCTAGCTATAGTGCCGATGATATCATTTTTTATTCTCACACTTCCCGGTTCTTATAATCAATGTACGAAATTTGATGGGTGTTATATATATCGAGTTCACATAAACGTTGCACGAATCCTTGCATTGAATTATTTATTTTCTTAACAGGTTGTACATTACACATATGATTGCAGTGATCATGGTGTATGGTCTAGTTTTTATTCCCACAGTGCAGGAACAAAATATCTTATTATGCCTCGCGTAATCGAAAACAACAATATTGTTTCGGTTTCGTTTTCCGGTTTTTCGTGAAAAACAAACGTATCAATCCATCAAAAATGATTCAAACTGGACCGAAGAACAATGGATTTAGATTTACTGAATACTCTGATCTTTGTATAGAGAACTGGAAAAAAAAAAATAGCTTAACCCCTAACAAATTGCAAGTTTCTCACTCCGTACAATATACATACATATATATAACTGCCTTTGTGTGTGATAAATATAATATTAGAAGAAAGTCATGAAAAACTCATACTGATCACTTTTCGCTAATTAGTTTCACTGCTTTCAGCAGATTTTCAAAGCGTCGTTTATTAAATTCAATTCCATTGCGGCTCATTTTATGTGCAAATGGGTTTACTCACAATTGGTCAAGGTGGTCTTTGGTGACCAATAATCTACATATTTAAAACAATACAAAACAAAACGGAACTAATATATTGATACGCAAGATATAACAATAACCAAACGTGATAATTACAGAGCACGATCAGATTAAAAACAACTTCGAAGGAACAGTGACAGAACTGTATGAAAACTTAGTTTCTTGCCCGCACATGGCTATTATTATTTTGGACTTTGTAAAAATATACCCAAGACTGGCAATAAAAGAGGAATAATATTAAGTAGAATGAAAGCTCGTGTGAAACACGGGCGAAGAGCATTTCCCTGGATAATTGTGTAATACATAATTTGGTACTCACAGGGCTTTAGATCTCCCTAATTTGGGCACACCGCCTATTATGTGTGGCACTTTTTTAGGACAGGGAAGAGGGTGGGGCACATACCCTGGGGGATGAGCAATCAGGAATCATCCCTGGTAGTAGTGCCTCTGAGAAGGGATTTCTTTACCAATGGGCGAAACCCAGTGTGAGGCAACACAAACATTATTTTGTGTTTCACGGACCCACTGAGATTAAAAAATCGAACAAGAATAAAATTTCAAATTGCTATATTTATTTTTCCTACGTAAGTTTGAACATAAAGACTTGAACCCCCTTTTCAGCCTTGATTGCATGAATTAGTCTGTTGCAGTCTATCTGAAACAATGCCGGCAAATAAAAATGCCAAACAACAAAAATAAATACCTTTCACAATAATTTTTCACTGTAAGTCAGTGAATTGTTGTTGTTATAAAATGCTGCTAATAGTACTTAGGCAATAACGACATTCAATGTTAATCGAGATCCTTAACTGACTCTGTGATCTATCACCCTGTCAAGGTACCCATATTCCAACAGTGATGTGGTATGTCAGAGCTTGGAATTGGTGGGTGTTTCAACAGCCCAGATGATACAGTATGGTTTCAAGTTACTGTTGAAGCATGAGGCTGTTGCAACACATGCAAAATTCGCTAGAATGATCTGGAAGACAACCACAGTCACAACAATGATGATGACAATGTTAGATTTGAAGTGTATGTTGGCAGTTAACATGTGACTTAACATACAGTTTTTGACCTTGAGAAAATTGCGTATTGAATTAGTTGCGTATGTGGAATAAATTTAGAAAGCCTAGCTGTATTTCATGTTATACCATAATATACAGTATATAACCTTCAAAAAAATAAGTTGTCAACTGAGATAGGCTTCTAGTCAGTCACCAATTACACTAAGTATTATGAATTTGAAGAGCCTATCTTCACTTATTTAAAAAGTAAATGCCAAATTTGACAGGTGAAGGTCAGTCATTATCATTAGGCGTATGATCCATCACCAGTTCCATATGTGGTATGCCAAGAAAGATGGACAGACAAAGAGACAGATAGGCAGACAGACGGACAGACAGATGACATGGACAGTTCAGTTCCTTTTGGGGCATCATTACATATTATCTTAGAAGTTTAAATATTCTGTCAAAATGCACAGAACACACCATTTTACTTAAATTAGATAAGTATGTATGAAATTTTCCAGGTGTGATGTGCCATATTAGCAGGGATGTAGAAGTTCCACTTCAAAATTTGTTCTACTTTTTCAGTCTAAAAAATAGTTATCAACAGTTGTAACTATGCTGTCAAAATGCAACGGTATGTGCCATTTCATATCTCGAATTTCAAATAAGTTCTGGGGACCTCCACATAAAAAAAGAGCATTAACTGAGTGATAATTCTGATTTTATTCATTGAAAATTGGCCAGAATACATCTCCAGACATCTGGAAGCCCAGGGCTTCACAGCCTCTGGCATGACTGGAAACTAAAGAAATGTAATTGGGATAGCCATACCAATGAACAGGATCAAATTATTATATCAGTAATAGAGAGAGAAACAGCACTGAATCTGGAAAGGAAATGTTTACTTTGTTGACACAAGCAGTCTACTAGTCCACTTATGTAAAGTGCATTCTGCAATAAGTCAACCAATTCAGGTTTTATTACCTGAATGTTCAACAATCAGGCATACATATTGTTATAAGTTATCAGTGTCACAGTATGTCTATTTGACCAAAATGCCCTGCTATTCAAGCTCACTTGAATCCTTGCAATTCTCCATACAGTATCACACCATACTGATGGCAGCATATTTTATCTGGCTGCATTTTAGTTATGGGTGTAAGCAGAGGATGATGTAGCATAGATATAGATATACGTAGCTGCCAATATCCCATTGCTACATGTATATGCCAGCACTACAGCACCAATGTCCTTTCAATCCATTTTTAAACCGTAATGTTAATAAAATTAGGAATTGTAAAACAGAATGTATAATATAAATCAAGCATTATGTTGATAGACTGCAGGAGAATTTCACGTATTAAAAAAAAATGGCCATTTGGCTTACAGGAGATAAGAAATATAACACTGGGAATGTTATATTCATGTTCGGCAAAATAGAATTACTTTTCCCTGATTCAAAAAGATGAGAAATATAACACTGGGAATGTTACATTCATGTTCGGAAAAATAGAATTACTTTTCCCTGATTCAAAGAAGTAAATTTCCATTTTTGTGAAAGAAAAATTTGAGATGCAAAAACGTGCCAAAATCTTGTCAGTCCTTTGCCTATCTTGCAAGATAATTATACCCAAATTTCAAGGAAATCAAACACGTTATTTAGAAGATATGCTGTTGCACATGTTTACCTGCATTCATATCTATAGCGCTACCTAGTGACGACCAAATATCACGAAAAACAAGCAGGTGAAATCTAAAGCCCTAGGGAGATGGCACATAAGAGTTCAATGAATACAATTTAATCATGATAATGGTTATGGAGGTTTTTAAAAAAATTCTAAAAAATAAGACAGGCCATAGGGAACTGTTTTTTATCGGTTTTAGCCTTTCAAAAATTGTGATAACATTCCCCTTTAAGTCAGATAATTTAGATTTTTCATTCAAATGACAATTTGGTTCGCATGGAAAGAGAATTATCATGTCGTCAATCCTACATTTCTGCTTGGCAACCTAGAATAGAACAATTTAAAAATATTTCTCCAAGTGAATTGTTAAAATTTTATTTAAAAAAAACGTCATTTCTTGAAACGCAAACAACGTTATAACTATGTCAGCTACACCAACACCTTTTCAGCTCATTGCCTATCCTTCAAGACCATTGTAATAAAATTTCAAACAAGTCGTTCAGACGAAATCGTCACAGAAAGGTTTATCTATGCTCTGACTACAACGCCACCTAGTGGTGGCCAGTGGCTGTCGAAACACAACCAGACAAAAGGCCTAAGGAGATGACAGACAAAGTCTGACCCGAAAATTTCAGAGATATTCACGTTTAAAGTCGCGGCGGCGGCGACGGATACGGCGGAGCCGTTTCTCATGAAAACATAAGAGCATCCACTTTGTGGAAATGCTCTAAATAACACATGTGATTTTATTATATCAAATACGATCGGTTAATATCCCATGTGTCTGTTAATATCACATACATGTGATTTGTTAATATCCCATGTGAACTGTTAACACCCCATATGATTTTTCAATACCCCATGTGATTTAAGAAATAATGTTTTCATAGGCGTGCTCAATGGTTAATTGACGCAAGGGCGAAGCCAGCGCCCTAAAATTTATAAACTTCCCCACAATAACCGTCCGTCAAATAACCATTGTGCACGCCTAGGAAAAAAATATTTGTATTCACTGTTTAAATTGATGTCAATAAAGATTAGAACAAAAATATATATTGTAAGTTTGCTACCATTTCCATATGATTGTTACACTTTTCCCCTGCGTGTCAATTGGCAACGTGCCAATATCACTTGACGAGTATATGCGGTCTCTTATTGGAGTTAATTCTTCCGACTGGAACATAAATTGATATAAGTCTATTTGTGTCGCTTTGTTATTCAATTTCATGATGGAAACAACAGTTAAACCTCAGACAGAAATTTTATTTGTGTGTTTGTTCGATTTTATTATGTGACTGTGTGTAATGCCCTTTCTCCATTGGACCATTCGCCGTCACGTGGCTGTCGCTAATTTTCTATATGGACTCCAAAGTCATGTGTGTGTATGTGTGGACCCGAGAAAACAATATTCACCTCGGCCTTCGGCCGGCGAATATTGTTTTCTCATCAATAAATTGTAATTGTATATTCTAAAACGCTTGTGTCTATAACAACTTACTGACTGTACATTTATTGAGTGTTCTAGCACAGTTGTGTGAAATGTACATGTATCAAGTTCAGGTGTCCATTTGGGAGATTCTATTTCGTGAGTTGGGTGAGAAAAGGAATGTCTGCTTTCATACAAGTCACAATCGAATAAGACAAACAAACAAATTACAAGATGGAATTTCTTTCTCGAGTTTAACTGTTGTTTCCATCGTAAAAAGACCTACTATGCCCACGTATGTTTCACAAAGCCTGACTCAGCTGACAGAATCACTCCCCATTTGAGAGACCACATACACAAGTCTACTGATATTGGCACGATGCCAACCGAGACGGGAGCATCATACCAATATCAAGGGATCATTTTTTTTAACAAAGGGGAGAAAGGATGTCAAAGTTTACCATATTTTTTCAGCCTTTTATTATAATCTTTGTTGATAACCAATTTGAACAGTGCAATGGAATAGAAATAATGTTTTCACGGGCGTGCTTAGTTTGGAAAAGTTGATAAATTTTAGGTTGCCAGTTAGCAATTTGTTAGAGACACAAGTATTATAGAACTTGCTATCTCGACTTACCTGATGAGTATATATCCACACTCGTCGAAGGCTTTCTGCATCTCTGGAGTAAACTCGAACGTCTTGGGGTCATATTTAAACTCTGTGAAATATAGCGTAAATGCGAGAAAGAGTGAAATAACATTCACTTCTAGCTTCTTCATATTTAGAGATTTCGTCTACATTCTTAGATCCTTCTTGGTTCTTCAGAATATTTGATTCTGTGTGGAACCAAACTTGGTTCTTTGATACACAGGTGAAACCAAAATAAAACCCCAAAATATAATGGAGATCACAATACATGGTTCAACACCAAACCAAATTCGATTCCACGTAGAACCAAATATTCTAGAGAACGAAGAAGAGCCAATATGTATTTGAATAATACGAGAAATGGTTCTATTATTGACAAGACATTCTCCAATTTGTTCAGGTTTCCGGTAGTTCAGAAAAAGTATAAAACATCCCCCCAAGATCTATCTCCTCAATGCATCAGAAACAGAGACTTTCAACAAGGACTTCAAAAGGACCGACTGACTGCCACAATTTGTCAAGGATATTCAGCAGAATATATTCTAATTTATGTACGGAAGGACATTTGCGCCATATTGTGTTATTGTTGTTGTGACGTCACCATTTGCGCCATATTGTGATGAAGGTGACAGTGCATGTGCCACGCAACTGATGAATATATGCCATTCGTTTCTTTCTATTTTCAAACGCATTGTGATTTCAACCAATATCAATAGATACCCTACTGTTCGACACGGGTCGGGTTATTACTATTACAACGCAACAAAGATTTAACATTTTGTGGCGATGTTCTAGTTGATCTATATATGTGAGAAATATAGTCCATCATATGTCTAGCAGCGTGAAATAATATTCTGCATGGTGGAAGGATTAAACTCTACGGACTGAGCACTTGGGAACGTACTTCTTGTCTTAAATATCACTGGTCCAATCATCGCTCGATGTGCATTGGCAATATGTGCTTGTTTTGTGTCTGTTCATGTATGACCCCCGAACCAAGGCCTACTATACTGTCAGCACAAACTAGCTTGAGTCTCGTAGCCTAGGTTACTTGTCAATGATCCCGGACCTTATTAATCATTCGGAACCTCTCGTTCATCATCGGCGAGAGTATCGATTCGAACATCTTCATACTCCACTTCTCCTTTCGCACTTCGAATTAACCTTGACATATCAGCCTACCGGCTTTGTTCAAAATGCTCGTGAGTTAATCGGTCATACACGATTAACTCACGAGCATTTGCTGAAAAAAGAGCCAGTCCCAAGGTGTATTCCATGCCACGGGGATCTCACGGTGAAACATATTCTTATCGACTGTATAGATTTTAAGAGATAACTTTTATCGAGCAGCTACTTTGGAAGATCTTTTTAGTCGAGTAAAAGAAGATTCTATTTTAGATTATTTGAGAGAAATCGGTTTGTTGTATGAATTTTAATGTATTTTTCATGTTTTTAATGCAATAGTTTACTGAGTTCTTTAACTGGATCTGACTCTCTCTCTATCTCGAGTCCGATCCTGCACGGAATTCTGGAAAAGTCCCGGAAATTTCCGACTCGTAAATAGTAAGACGGAGAGTGTCGATGACATGAATTTAAATTTCAACTTGAATCAGGTCAATTTGCATGACAACCAATCCACACCGTGAAATGTCCCCACGTGGTGTTGTTTTAATATATATATCACCATCTTTTGACGTCGAAACCTTCCTACAAATCCTAGTTCAGATAAATTTTGAATAAAAACAAAGCAAATTTCAATCAAAGTTAATTCGTCCTCATTTTTCGTTGGGTGAAGTGTCGAAATATGGGGTCTCTATACATAACCCCATGTTTTGTTTCTATATAAAGCATGGGGTTATGTATAGAGACAGGCTATTTTTCGACACTTCACCCTAAAACCACCCCACAACCACCCTCCAAAAAACTCTTGTTTCGAAGGCCTGTGGTCGAAATATGCTCGCCAGACAAGCTGTTACCCCTCCTACACAGATAGTAATTGCATCCATTGCAAACAAACAAACAAACATCAATAACATAAACTCGATAACAGTGAAATTAGTCTAAGTTAGAATAGATTTTCGGAAATCGCGAAGTCATATCTACGCTGAGAACGTGGTGAAGATATTCCAATTTTCGGGAAGTGCAAGAAGCTAAGACGGAAGTCGATCAGCTGATATGCGCGGTTCCCGGTTTCTGGATCTGATTTAAATCAACCTGTAACCATTTGGGTCATCTGTACGCGATAAGACTGACCCTGGAATCGTGTGAATCCATTTTCAGCCTACTTTCGGTAACTATATGAGGGAATTCCCCGACAACGCCACGTAATGTAGTCAGCCAATCAGCGAAACTCTACCGTAATAACCCCAACGTAACCCGCCATTGTCGAGTCATGTGCTGTCCTACTTGTTCAAGATTACAGATCTACAACACCTCTTGGATGATACGGAAGTTATTCATATCTGTATCTTTTGTAAGCTCAGACAATATATGCTTCAAAAGTAGTACAAAAAGCTTGTAATTTATCAGATTTCTCGGGTCTGTTCTCCGCCGGATGAACACCGAACAGTATACGGTAAAGTACGGGATATCGCTCCGCAATAATGGCGACACACGATTCGCGAGCCATCTTATGGATGGCGAAGTGCACGCAAATCAGATTGGAAAAAGTAGTACGGCGTTCAGTGACACAAGAAATCGCACGAGACCGTGTTTCTCGCTCGGGCGTAGATGAGGAGATAGGATCGACCATGCCTATTCATCATTGTGGCCTAGAGTATTGAACCTGCCTGCCTGTCAATAGCCAGCTTGACTGACAGTCCCACGGTTTATTCAGCAGGCCTCCGAACGAAGAACCCCGAGTGTGCGTATCTTGCTTACAAATAGCAGCATTCCTTGTTAAACAAAATAGTACACATCGACAGTGTGGAAGCAAATGGGAGTTACTGTACCCACCTGTATTAAGCGATGTATCCATCTTGACTTATATTTATAAATGTTACGTGTAACACGACGTGCATTTCAGGGTAAAATTTGATAAAATATCACCTGGCTTATGCTTGTGGCAAGGTTATTTCTATTTATAGACCATACACCACCGTGCAGGCGGTCGCTGTATGCTGGCCTATTTTCATACTGGTCTGAACGCAGAGATCATCGACACATGTAAAACATATCTCTGAAGTGTAATTGGCCGTGTGTACTATTTTGTGAGACACGTCAGCCTAGGCTTTCTGTCAGTCTATGACTTCCAAACTTTATTCAACAGAAGTCGTATACTGAAAGAATACATCTGACTCTGCGAATTACGGTGGCCCGTAGGGGACATTCATGTTTTTTTTATCTTTTAGGTGTTTTTCTCTGACTTTTTCGTGTTTTCGTTCGACTTTTCCTGTTTTCTTTCGACTTTTTCGTGTTTTTCTTCGATTTTTCAGAGTTCTTGTTCGAATTTTCTGTGTTTTCTTTCGAAAACATCGCGAAATGGAAAAAATTGTGAAATACTTTCCACCGCGGTGAAATACTTTCCACCGCGGTGGAAAATACTTTCCTCCGCGGTGGTTAATATTTATCACCGCGGTGAAAAGTAATACTTTCCACCGCGGTGGGAAACACTTTTCACCGCGGTGGAACCTTTTACACCGCGGTGGAAACTTTCACAACGCGGTTAAAACATTTACACCGCGGTGGAAACTTTTACACGGCGGTGGAAAGTACTTCTCACCGCGGTGAAAAGTGTTTCCCACCGCGGTGGGAAGTATTTCCCACCGCGGTGGAAAGAATTTCTCACCGCGGTGGAAAGTATTTCCCACCGCGGTGGAAAGTGTTTTTTACCGCGGTGATAAATCTTTCCCACCGCGGTGGAAAGTATTTCACAATTTTTTTCATTTCGCGATGTTTTCGAAAGAAAACACAGAAAATTCGAACAAGAACTCTGAAAAGTCGAAGAAAAACACGAAAAAGTCGAAAGAAAACACGGAAAAGTCGAAGGAAAACACGAAAAAGTCAGAGAAAAACACCTAAAAGTTACTACGGGCCACCGTACGGAATGATACATATACAGTTCGTTGTGTTTCTGGCCAACTTCAGAGGTGTTCCACAAGCGATAGTTCGAACTAAGTGAGCAGGTCGGAAAAAATAAATCGCAACAAACAATGCAAAGAAGATCAAGGTAGCTAATGTTCCTAGGAAAATACGGGCCGCCGTAGGCTTATGCTAATTCTTCGTAAAGGGCCCTTCAAGTATTTTTTTAGAGAAACAGAGATATGATTGTTAGATAAGCTTTCACTGGCCCAGGTATTTCTAACTCTACACACGCATAGGCGGTTCTAATGTAGAAGCTTGTTTTCACACTAATTAACGAGACTATTTTCTCGTATTATCAATAAAAAAAAATATATTATGATTATTATTTCACTCTCAAGGCATGCACTTAATGTTTGATTGAAGAATCGGTACAATAAAATATCCACGCATCCACACGTTTATGGTTCCCTTTGGAGCTTTTAGCTTTCGTCAAAACAACCTTCTCTATATGTTCGGCAGCCTCAGAAATTCACTTGAAGTATTCTGCCATGCAGGATGCTGTGAAGTTTTAAGAAGTATCGACAACTGGTTAGTCTCAAAATCCACTTGGTGTATAACGTAAGCCCGGTGCATGCCCCAGAACCAGCGACACCTTAACCTACTCCATACGAATGTCGAATATATGTCGAATAATGTCGCAGTGATAAAAACGTTTGATTACATTGATCTAAGTCAGAGGAGTATCGCCAATGAATCTGCTTCCCATTATATATATATATTTCGAAGAGTTCAATGTGATGGAAAATTTCTTCAAAATTCATTTCCTGCGCATGCGCACAACAAACAACGGAAACTCCAATGCGAAGGGTCAAGAGTCACTTCCGGTCACGTGTCTGTGGTGTCACAAAGGTCAAATGTAAATTATAACCCAGATCGAGTCAGAGCTTGTCTGGGAATAAACGAGTCTGAATATGTTGGGAGTATTGGGCACCCCAGGCGGAATTCCTTATTTGTGCCTATACAGTCTACAGACCATGTTTAGCTTGGTAAGATTCTAATGTAGGGCAGTGCCCCTTATAGCTCGGGACTTGTTCAATAGCTTGCTCTGGAAGCGCGGGCATGTCAACCAACCAGACTCCTGGACCCAGGCTTAAGTGAGTGAGGAGGTGGAGGAGTGGCGGGGGTGAGGAGAAGGACTGAGCAGTGAGAAGGAGGGGTGATCATATAATGTCGTATATATACATTAGCGTCAGTCTGTGTCCACCTTTTAACCGGGCACCATGTCGAGTACGTGTACGTTCTGTCAGAAAACCTCTCTTCGCGACAATATACTCAGACACATCCAATGCAAGCACAGAATCCCGCTGGGCCCGCCAAGTCGAGCAGAGCATCCATATACGATGAAGTTCAGCGGCCCGACGGGATGTGGAAAGATGTCCTGGATGATCAAATTCTTAGAGGAAGGGCTAATCAGCTACACCCGTATTGTGTGGTGCTAGAGTCAGAGGCATCCCTCCTACGAGATTATGCGGTTAAAAAATTGAGCTTCGTCACAGGCATTCCTCACAATATCGATCAAGCGTATTACAATGATCCCGAGAAGACCACCATGGTATTACTGGATGATGTCATGAGTGGGGCCAAGGACAACCTCCGGCAAGAGAGGTCACGCACTTATCAGCTGTCGCGACTGACCAATCAGAATTGAAAACGAAGCCCACCATAATCTAACTGTTCCTAGATGGATGGACAGTTACGTTGAATTTTGAATCGCCCGGCAAAGGTAAAAAATTGCACAAATTTACTAATTAGAGGACGGGAATATATAAAGTGATACTTGTAAAATATGCTGATGTATTTTGTTTGGCGGTAAACCGTTTATTTCTCGATTCACCCAAAGTCCGTTTCACACCTTGATGTGGATTTATATAAAGCATGGGGTTATATATAGAGACCCCATATTTTGACACTTCACCCTAATACCACCGCCCACACCCTCCAAAACTCTTGTTTTGCGGGCCTGTGACTTCTACCGATCGGCTTCTGCGCATCAAGTATTTTGAGCATACACTTGAACTGCGGGGGTACTATTTATTACCAAATCGCACAAAAGAGTTCCAAAAATGTCACTTCAAACATCACTTGACCAAGTGCGGTCAAAAACGCTTGGTGAAAAACAACATATTTTTTTTTGTCACTGCGAAAATCGCAGTTGAAAAAGTCAGTCAAGTGAGGTTTCATGAAATCGGCCCCTGCAGCCTAAATATCATAACTGAACGGTACTGCGAAATTAGAATCGTTGTGGCTACTAATCGGTTACCGTTCAGATACTACACGGTGTGTAACTGTTAGCGGAATCTCGGAGAGGAAAGAAAGCAGGAATAATGGGTTATTTAATGCAATGTAAACGGATTTCCTTGATAGGCATTTAGACATTTATACATTTTAGGCATTCGTGTTAGTTTAAATGGAGTACATGTAGCTAAATGGAAGAAATACATGAAGTGGTGAATTTGATTTCTCCTTTATATTGAATTTCTTGACTACACGTTTGATGCATAAAGATAAATATCGGCACATGATTATTTTAACATCATGTCAGACATTATAACACAATATTCTAACACCATGTTAGACACGATAACAACACAATATTTTGACATCATGTCAGACAATATAATAACAATATTTTAACATCATATCAGACATTATAGTAACACGCTATTTTAACATGTCAGATATTATAATAACACAATATTTTAACACCATGTCAGACATTATAATAATACAATATTTTAACGTCATGCCAGAAATTATGATAACAAAATATTTTAACGTCATGTCAGACATTATAATAACACAATATTTAACAGCATGTCAGACATTATAATAACGCAATATTTTAACATCATGTCATACATTATAATCATATCAGACGTTATAATAACACAATATTTTAACGTCATTTCAGACATTAAATAGAGCACAATATTTTAACGTCATGTCAGACATTATAACAACACAATAGTTTAACATCATGTCGGACGTTATAATAACACGTTATTTTAACATCATGTCAGACATAATAACAATATTTTAACATCATGTCAGACATTATAATAACACAATATTTTAACATCATGTCAGATTTTTAGCCCACCATCATCAGATGGTGGGCTGTTCAAATCACTTTTCGTCCGTGGTCCGTCGTCCGTCCGTCAGTCAGTCCGTCGTCCGTCAGTCAGTCCGTCCGTAAACAATTCTTGTTACCGCGATTTCTCAGGAACTACTGCATGGATCTTTTTCAAATTTGGTTCCCCTTGGGGTCTAGTTGTGCAAGAAACCTTTTCTGGTCCGATTCGAAAATCTAATATGGCCACCAGGCGGCCATCTTAGATTTCCCCATGAAACCTTGTTACCGCGATTTCTCCGGAACTACTGCATGGATCTTTTCCAAATTTGGTACACAGGTTCCCCTTGGGGTCTAGTTGTGCAAGAAACCTTTTCTGGTCCGATTCGAAAATCCAATATGGCCACCAGGCAGCCATCTTGGATTTCCCCATGAAACCTTGTTACCGCGATTTCTCAGGAACTACTGCATGGATCTTTTTCAAATTTGGTACACAGGTTCCCCTTGGGGTCTAGTTGTGCAAGAAACCTTTTTCGATCCGATTCGAAAATCCAATATGGCCACCAGGCAGCCATCTTGGATTTCCCCATAAAAGCTTGTTACCGCGATTTCTCAGGAACTACTGCATGGATCTTTTTCAAATTTGGTACACAGGTTCCCCTCGGGGTCTAGTTGTGCAAGAAACCTTTTCTGGTCCGATTCGAAAATCCAATATGGCCACCAGGCAGCCATCTTGGATTTCCCAATGAAACCTTGTTACCGCGATTTCTCAGGAACTACTGCATGGATCTTTTTCAAATTTGGTACACAGGTTCCCCTTCGGGTCTAGTTGTGCAAGAAACCTTTTCTGGTCCGATTCGAAAATCCAATATGGCTACCAGGCAGCCATCTTGGATTTCCCCATAAAAGCTTGTTACTGCGATTTCTCAGGAACTACTGCATGGATCTTTTTCAAATTTGGTACACAGGTTCCCCTCGGGGTCTAGTTGTGCAAGAAACCTTTTCTGGTCCGATTCGAAAATCCAATATGGCCACCAGGCAGCCATCTTGGATTTCCCCATGAAAACTTGTTACCGCGATTTCTCAGGAACTACTGCATGGATCTTTCTGAAATTTGATACACAGGTGCCACATGGGGTCTAGTTGAGCAAGATATCCTTTCTCGTCCGATTCGAAAATCCAATATGGCCACCAGGCAGCCATCTTGGATTTCCACATGAAACTTAGTTATCGCCATTTCTCAGTACTGCATGGATCTTTCTCAAATTTGGTACACAGATTCTCCTTAGGGTCTAGTTTTGCAAGATACCTTTTTCGGTCCCAATCGAAGATCCAATATGGCCAGAAGGTGGCCATCTTGGATTTCCCCATGAAACCTTGTTATCGCGATTTCTCAAGAACTACTGCATGGATCTTTCTCAAATTTGATACACAGGTTCACCTTGCGGTCTATGTGTTCAAGATGCCTTTTCTGGTCCGATTCGAAAATCCAATTTGGCCACCAAGCAGCCATCTTGGATTTCCCCAAGAAACTTTGTTATCGTCATTTCTCAGGAAGTACTGCATGGATCTTTCTCGAATTTGGTACACAGGTTCACCTTATGTTCTAGTTGTGCAAGATACCTTTTTCGGTTCAAATTGAAAATCCAATATGGCCACCAGGCGGCCATCTTAGATTTCCCCATGAAACTTTGTTATCGTGATTTCTCAGGAAGTACTGCCTGGATCTTTCTTAAATTTGGTAGACAGGTTGCCCTTGTAGTCCAGTTGTGCAACATACCTTTCTGGTCCGATTCCTAAATCCAATATGTCCACCAGGCGGCCATCTTGGATTTCCCCATGAAACTTTGTTATTGCGATTTCTCAGGAACTACTGCATAGATCTTTATCAAATTTGGTACACAGGCTCCCCTTGTCGCCTAGTTGTGGAAGATACCTTTTCTGGTCCGATTCGAAAATCCAATATGGCCACCAGGCGCCCATCTTGGATTTCCCAATGAAACTTTGTTATCGTGATTTCTCAAGAAGTACTGCATGGATCTTCCTCAAATTTGGTACACAGATTTCCCTTGTGGCCCAGTTGTGCAAGATACCTTTTTTGGTCAGATTCGAAAATCCAATATGGTTGCCAGGTGGCCATCTTGATTTTCCCCTTGAAACACTGTTATCTTGAATTCTCAGAAAATATTTCATGGATCTTTCTGAAATTTGGTACACAGGTCCCAGATGGGGCCTAGTTGTGCAAGATAACTTTATCGGTCCGATTCGAAAATCCAATTAATACAGTATTCCCGAGTTGTGACCTTGCATCACAAGAGTCGGTGGATCAAACGGTGGGGCATATTCTATATATTGACTATAGAGAATATCCATATCTTCACCTTCCATATCAAGGAGTTCAAATAATTCGGAATTAAAATGTATTTAGTCCATGCAGTTGCAAGTGAACTGCCCCACCCTTTCGTCTGCCGGCGGGTCAGCTACATGAGGGACGTCACTCTTGTGACACAATGTCACAACTCGACAACTGTAAACTACTGCATGTTTCGATCCATGGGAAATAATCAAGATTCAGACACTTTCAAATTCGAAGTTTCAACATTACTGCACGGACCGGATGCCTTCAGTATTAAGTATTGTACCATCTTACTATTTTCGAGCATGGTATCTTAAAAGAGATATCTCAAACTAGTCCAGTAAACAGAACAGAATTAGCATTCGTTCCAAGTTATAAAATCTTAAATATGCCAAATTGTCAAAGAGATTTTTCTTCGCTTCCAGTACCAAATGATGACACGTGCAACAAAAATAAATAAAATAAAAATACTACAAAACGAAGACGAAGGATCCTCCGTACATGTACATTCACTTTCAGGCTAACTTTGCTCATTTCTGTTGTACTATAACAACCGACATAAGTTCAGTTTCTAGAAATCTTGAAACTTCTGAAACTTAGAAAGATTATATCTTGGTGTTTTCCAGTGTCCCTTTTTCGATCTTTTTCGCTCAGATTCGAAATTCTGTAAACAAAATTACAACTCAATCGTCTTAGTAACAATGGACAAAAAGATCCTCTTGTCATTAGCTTACAATTATCGGACAATGGTGGGCGCCAAGATCCTTCAGGATCTCTCGTATAATAACACAGTGTCTTAAACTCATGTCAGACATTTCAATAACACATTGAACGCATATTCCTCGTACCACCTAGAAATGAGAGGTTCTATGATCGACTGATTGAGTCAATAATCACATCTGATACATTCAAACTCATATATAGACATACTGTGCAGAACCCTTACTCTGGGGTCGAACGCATCTGACAGAACCCTTCAAACAAGTATTCATTTCGCCGATTTCTTTATAAGATAAAACATATATTATGTCAACGACTACGCATTAAAAACATCAGCAAAAAATGAAATTTTATAACAAACCTGCAACTTTTCACCTAGATAATTGACATCAGTTTTTTTATCTACCGTCTCGTTCCTTTTAAGTTATAGGTTACCGTTGGTCTCTGTGATTCATTGCTGTTTGATGTGCGAAAAACTCCCATTGGTAAACAGTTCGAATTTGAATCGTGCGAAAACGCTAGTTTTCTTACAGTTGGTGACATGAAGAAATACAAGAATGGGTTGATGGCACTGTTCAGTACCACCAGAACTGCTGTGAGATTCCCATTGGCAAACGCCAACTGCGATAGTTGAACTTTGAATGTATAGACAATAATCGAAAATATATTCACGGGCGTCCAGGACAAAACAAAGATTAACATTATTGCCAGCACAGATCGTCCAGAAACAGTTTTTCTCGGAGTTTCGTTCTCGGAGTTGACCAATGTCTTCCTAAGCTTATATACTTTAATTCCGTGAAAAACAACGAAAACAGTCAGTGGGATGAAGAAACACAGGATGAAATACGCGAGGACGTAGATTCTGCTATTCTCCTTCACCGCACACGTGATCCTGGTGGTATAATAGCTGAGAGTACCTCGTTCTGACACTAACACTGATGTTGAATTGCAAGCAAACATCACAATCCACATCATAACACATAACCAAGCAACTTTCTTGGCCGTCAGATGACGTCTGGCGTACAGTGGTTTTACGAGAGTCAGGTAGCGCACCACTGCAAAGAGTGCCAAGTGGTAAGCGCTGATTGCAGTCGTGGAAAACACGTTGACGTAGAATATTTTGCAGATTGTATCCGGAGGGTCAGGTATATAGAGCAGGGACACGCTCGAACACACACATGCATCTGCAAACGCCAGACTCAACAATATAAGGTATGTAGGGGACATCCGCAGACTTCTGAGTCGCAAAATGGTCAAGATAAGAAACAAATTTCCAATTAAACCAATACAACTCACGATAGAGAAAGAAAAGCCCAGGCCTTTGGTAATGTCTAGTATGTTGTTGTTGTCACTGCTTCTGTTAGACTGACTGCTAAAATTATTATTGCTCTCATATATGACGACATGTTGGTCTTCGTGGCTTGTCTCGGTGATGTTCGGCATATTTCGGGATATTCCGTAGTGAACTAATTCCTCCATGTGAATATTTACAAGCAGATTTCAAAGTTCAACATCGATGCACGTGAAAATACTGGGGGTTGCATCTTACTTTCTTGGCATGTCAAATTCACAGTGAACTAGTATATTTGAACACCTCCACTATGTCCATATAGCACTTCGTAATATGAAGCGAAATATGATAATTTCATTCCGTCACTGTCTATCTAGCTTTTTTTCTCCACATCCGAGATGGTGTCCTCACCCAGGAGAACATAGCTTATATTAGTACACGCGTGAAATATTTCACGGACTTGGGTTTGGTTTCAACCATTTTTGTCAATGCTGTGTTCTGGTGATTTCCAGTACAGTTTTGCCACATCCAAGCAGCAAAACTAGATATCCGTCATATGTGTGAACATTATCAGCAACAAGGAGAACGAGAACTTATGACAAAACAGCACGACATATCTTCATATACATGAAAGCTTCATGTAACTATGAACATATATAACAAAAATGATGGCACATGTGTTAGCATTTTAGTTAAGTACCGGAACAAAGATACCACTATTGTCTCCTTAGAGATAGTGCTGGCGTTATTTACAAAGCAGTTGAAACGAACGTTTAATGGAAGTTATTGCACGTCAAAGCAGTAAAGCTCTAAATACTGTACTTCATTTCTCCGACAACAAACCAAAGCGTTTGTAATCTCATTGATCTTGGATCATGGAATTCGAATTAAACGAGGATTATATATGTATTTGCTTCAGCCTTTCGAGGAGTTTCCAAACATTGGGGGCACAACCGCAATCAGCATATTATTTTATGCACTGATAGCTTTGTATTATCTAATCTGCTCCGCCCACCTAATGTACTTTACGGAGAAAAATAGATTGCTGAAACTGCATAGTTTACCATATTGGGGTGATTCAAACCTATTTGCATAACCACCCGATCATGTAATCGTGGGTCAATTCAAAATTGTGGCCATGTGGGGTACCAGAAAAGATATATTTTCATATTTTGTTAATCATTTTTGATTTTCTGAGTATAAAACATAGCAAATTTATTTTATTTCACATCAGATGATTATTGGTCATGTAGTTATTGCAAAGAAAAGGGGATAAACACAAATTCTGGTACCAAGTCTCAGACAGAAAGGAACACAGATAGTTCTTGTTTCCTGGGTGCTCGTGTACTTGATGCACTGCATTGTCATGGGCGTTTTACAGCCACGAATTCTCATTCTTAATGCAAGATGTGTCTCTGGGAGCTCATTTGGTAGATTTTATGGAACTGACTGTCTTTGAATTGACGACGGACCACGTAGCCACTTTGTCCCAATGGAACTGTAATCATAGTTATTTAAACAGAACGTCTTGAAATCAATGTGACCCTGTTTCACATCACCCATTTCAAGGCGTTGGAGTGAGAGAAGGTTTAGATGATGAAGGAAAAGGTTTGCACGCTCTCTGCCTACCATGCACTGACAGGCTGAAACTTCCCTCTCTGGAACTGAGAGAAAGGACTCGTTGGGCTCCACAAGCAGCTGCATCTACGACCCAAAGTCCTGATGCAACATGGCTATAATAAGGGGATACTATAACCCAGTAAAATTGTGAAACGATTTCATCGTCTGAAAACTCGTGCCCTGCAGGATTCGAACACTTCGATCGTCCCTGGTCCTTACAGAAGAAACAGCAGCCGCGGAAGGACCAAGACATGGATAGAAAATCAAAGATGACACTTTCACCCAACATTGATGACCAAAAAGACCCATCACCAAAAGCTCTCGATAAGTTTGAAGTTGTCAACGCCCGACTGACTTTATAAGCCTGTATAAATTCTTAAAATCCAAGAAATCGTTACGATTTTGATAATTGCGATGGTGCTTGTGACAAATTCACCCATCCTCTCGACTGGACAAAAATCCATTGTTTTTGGTGCCGATGTTGTCCGCTGCCGTGGTATGATGAATAAATCCAAATTGACTGTATCTTACACGTGTAATAATCTGCCCTTAATGGGAAATATAACGCTCGGTACGGAGCATACCATTACTACAAGCAAGAAGACAAAACCGTGATTGGGTGCTGCTGCATCACCTTTGCTGATATTTACTCTACTTGGCCTGGGGGCAACATTTCCGCCCATATCCGGAACGACAGGAACTTGAGAGGTAAAAATGCCTTAAAAAAATGACATCAATGAGACGTCATCATGCAGGCCATGTTGCCGGCTCAGTTTTCCACACTTCGTTAAATGCCGTTTAGAAATACCATGCCAGCGCTGCTTTCTTACCAGTACCTCATTCACGGTACAAATAGAAAAGGTCCTATTGCAGTACGGCTGAATTATCAAGTCAGTAGGTCACAAATCAATAACCGAATGGTACCAAGCGGTCAGCTGTCAGCTGGCATAACCTAGTGGTTGCCAATCAATAAGTGACCAGGGACGAATTTCATGAAACCCCACTTCAGGCAATTTTCGACTTGAAAGTTGAAGTGCAATTGAAAACCTCCCTTGACTTGAGTTTTTGCTTTTCGTGAAAGTTCACTTGAACTTGAAATCGCACTTGAGTTCAAGTGTGGTCGGACCTCCCTTGAAAACCACACTCTGAAATGAAAACGTACTTGAAATGACCAATATGACAAGAGATGGTGTCGAACTATAAGTCTTTTTCATGTACAAAGGCATCATAATGTTGATTGGCATAATGGGCACTGTTCTTCATCTCATAGATCCAAACATGGCACAGACATATTTATTTGACACTTGAAGTTCTACCGATCGGCTTCTGCATATCAAGTATTTTGAGCATACACCTGAACCGCGGGGGTACTATTTATTACCAAATTGCACAAAAGAGTTCCCAATAGCTCACTTCAATCATCACTTGACCAACTGTGGTCAAAAACGTTTGGTGAAACACAACTTGATATTTTTTGTCACTTTGTCAAATGCGAAAAACGCAGTTGAAAAAGTCAAGTGAGGTTTCGTGAAATCGGCCCCTGCAGCCTAAATATCATAACTGAACGGTACTGCAAAATTAGGATCGTTGTGGCTACTAATCGGTTACCGATCAGATACTGCATGGTGTGTAACTGTTAGCGGAATCTCGGAGAGGAAAGAAAGCAGGAATATTGGGTTATTTAAAGCAATGTAAACGGATTTCCTTGATAGGCATTTAGACATTTAGACATTTTAGGCATTCGTGTTAGTTTAAATGGAGTACATGTAGCTAAATGGAAGAAATACATGAGTTTGATGAATTTGATTTCTCCTTTATATCGAATTCTTGACTACACGTTTGATGCATAAAGATAAATATCGGCACATGATTATTTTAACATCATGTCAGACATTATAATAACACAATATTCTAACACCATGTCAGACACGATAATAACACAATATTTTGACATCATGTCAGACAATATAATAACAATATTTTAACATCATATCAGACATTATAGTAACACGCTATTTTAACATCATGTCAGATATTATAATAACACAATATTTTAACACCATGTCAGACATTATAATAACAATATTTAACAGCATGTCAGACATTATAATAACGCAATATTTTAACATCATGTCATACATTATAATCATATCAGACGTTATAATAACACAATATTTTAACGTCATTTCAGACATTAAATAGAGCACAATATTTTAACGTCATGTCAGACATTATAACAACACAATAGTTTAACATCATGTCGGACATTATAATAACACATTATTTTAACATCATGTCAGACATAATAACAATATTTTAACATGTCAGACATTATAATAACACAATATTTTAACTTCATGTCAACATTAAAATAATATAATATTTTAACGTCATGTCAGATATTATAATAACACAATATTTTAACATGTCAGACATTATAATAACACAAAATTTTAACATCATGTCAGATTTTATAATAACACAATGTCTTAAAACTCATGTTAGACATTTCAATAACACATTGAACGCATATTCCTCGTACCACCTAGAAATGAGAGGTTCTATGATCGACTGATTGAGTCAATAATCACATCTGATACATTCAAACTCATATATAGACATACTGTGCAAAACCCTTACTCTGGAGTCGAACGCATCTGACAGAACCCTTCAAACAAGTATTCATTTCGCCGATTTCTTTATAAGATAAAACATATATTATGTCAACGACTACGCATTAAAAACATCAGCAAAAAATGAAATTT
Organism: Hanleya hanleyi; assembly: GCA_036873755.1. Classification (NCBI taxonomy): domain Eukaryota; kingdom Metazoa; phylum Mollusca; class Polyplacophora; order Lepidopleurida; family Hanleyidae; genus Hanleya; species Hanleya hanleyi. The sequence continues at coordinate 13,893 of JAVTVY010005544.1, read as the reverse complement.
TATAACAAACCTGCAACTTTTCACCTAGATAATTGACATCAGTTTTTTTATCTACCGTCTCGTTCCCTTTAAGTTATAGGTTACCGTTGGTCTCTGTGATTCATTGCTGTTTGATGTGCGAAAAACTCCCATTGGTAAACAGTTCGAATTTGAATCCTGCGAAAACGCTAGTTTTCTTACAGTTGGTGACATGAAGAAATACAAGAATGGGTTGATGGCACTGTTCAGTACCACCAGAACTGCTGTGAGATTCCCATTGGCAAACGCCAAATACGATAATTGAACTTTGAATGTATAGACAATAATCGAAAATATATTCACGGGCGTCCAGGACAAAACAAAGATTAACATTATTGCCAGCACAGATCGTCCAGAAACAGTTTTCCTCGAAGTTTTGTTCTCGGAGTTGACCAATGTCTTCCTAAGCTTATATACTTTAATTCCGTGAAAAACAACGAAAACAGTCAGTGGGATGAAGAAACACAGGATGAAATACGCGAGGACGTAGATTCCGCTATTCTCCTTCACCACACACGTGGTCCTGGTAGCATAATAGCTGAGAGTACCTCGTTCTGACACTAACACTGATGTTGAATTGCAAGCAAACATCACAATCCACATCATAACACATAACCAAGCAACTTTCTTGGCCGTCAGATGACGTCTGGCGTACAGTGGTTTTACGAGAGTCAGGTAGCGCACCACTGCAAAGAGTGCCAAGTGGTAAGCGCTGATTGCAGTCGTGGAAAACACGTTGACGTAGAATATTTTGCAGATTGTATCTGGAGGGTCAGGTATATAGAGCAGGGACACGCTCGAACACACACATGCATCTGCAAACGCCAGACTCAACACTATAAGGTATGTAGGGGACATCCGCAGACTTCTGAGTCGCAAAATGGTCAAGATAAGAAACAAATTCCCAATTAAACCAATACAACTCACGATAGAGAAAGAAAAGCCCAGGCCTTTGGTAATGTCTAGTATGTTGTTGTTGTCACTGCTTCTGTTAGACTGACTGCTAAAATTATTCACGATATTACTCTCATATATGTCAAGGACGACATATTGTTCTTCGAGGCTTGTCTCGGTGATGTTCGGCATATTTTTGGATATTCCGTAGTGAAGGAATTCCTCCATGTGAATATTTACAAGCAGATTTCAAAGTTCAACATCGATGCAGGTGAAAATACTGGGGGTTGTATCTTACTTTCTTGGCATGTCAGATTCACAGTGAACTAGTATATTTGAACACCTCCACTATGTCCATATAGCACTTCGTGGTTCAACAACGAAGGGAAATATGATAATTTCATTCCCTCACTGTCTATCTAACGTTTTTTTCTCCACATCCGAGATGGTGTCCTCACCCAGGAGAGCATAGCTTATATTAGTACACGCGTGAAATATTTCACGGACTTGTGTTTGGTTTCAACCATTTTTGTCAATGCTGTGTGCTGCTGATTTCCGGTACAGTTTTGCCACATCCAAGCAGCAAAACTAGATATCCGCCATATGTGTGAACATTATCAGCAAATAGGAGAACGAGAACTTATGACAAAATAGCACAACATATCTTCATATACACGAAAGCTTCGCGTATCTGTGAACATATATAACAAAAATGATGGCACATGTATTAGCATTTTAGTTAAGTACCGGAACAAAGATACCACTATTGTCTCCTTAGAGATAGTGCTGGCGTTATTTACAAAGCAGTTGAAACGAACGTTTAATGGAAGTTATTGCACGTCAAAGCAGGAAAGCTCTAAATACTGTACTTCATTTCTCCGACAACAAACCAAAGCGTTTGGAATTCGAATTAAACGAGGATCATATATTTATCTGCTTCAACTTTCGAGGAGCTTCCAAACATTGGGAGCACAACAGCAATCAGCATATTATCTAATGCACTGATAGCTTTGTATTATCTAATCTGCTCCGCCCACCTAGTGTACTTTACGGAGAAAAATAGATTGCTGAAACTGTATGAATTTATAGTTTACCATAGTGGGGTCATTCAAACCTATTTGCATAACCACCCGAGCATGTGATCGGGGATCAATTCAAAATTTTAGCCATGTGGGGTACCCCAAAAAGTGATATTTTCATATTTTGCTAATCACTTTTGGTTTTCTGGGGATAAAACATAGCAAATCTATTTTATTTCACCTCAGATGATTATTGGTCATGTAGTTATTGCAAAAATTCTGGTACCAAGTCCTCGATGCACTACATTGTCATGGGCGTTTTACAGTCTTGAATTCTCATTCTTAATGCAAGATGTGTCTCTGGGAGCTCATTCGGCAGATTTTATGGAGCAGTCTTTGAATTGGCCAAGGACTACGTAGCCACTTTGTCCCAATGGAACTGTAATCATATCATAGTTATTTAAACAGAACGTCTTGAAATCAATGTGACCCTGTTTCACATCACCCATTTCAAGGCGTTGGAGTGAGAGAAGGTTTAGATGATGAAGGAAAAGGTTTGCACGCTCTCTGCCTACCATGCACTGACAGGCTGAAACTTCCCTCTCTGGAAATGACAGAAAGGATTCCCTGGGCTTCACAAGCAGCTGCATCTACGACCCAAAGTCCTGATGCAACATTGGTATAATAAGGGGATACTATAACCCAGTAAAATTGTGAAACGATTTCATCGTCTGAAAACTCGTGCCCTGCAGGATTCGAACACTTCGACCGTCCCAGGTCCTTACAGAAGAAGCAGCAGCCGCGGAAGGACCAAAACATGGATAGAAAATCAAAGATGACACTTTCACCCAACATTGATGACCAAAAAGAGCCATCACCAAAAGCTCTCGATAAGTTTGAAGTTGTCAACGCCCGACTGACTTTATAAGCCTGTATAAATTCTTAAAATCCAAGAAATCGTTACGAGTTTGATAATTGCGATGGTGCTTGTGACAAATTCACCCATCCTCTCGACTGGACAAAAATCCATTGTTTTTGGTGCCGATGTTGTCCGCTGCCGTGGTATGATGAATAAATCCAAATTGACTGTATCTTATACGTGTAATAATCTGCCCTTAATGGGAAATATAACGCTCGGTAAGGAGCATACCATTACTACAAGCAAGAAGACAAAACCGTGGTTGGGTGCTGCTGCATCACCTTTGCTGATATTTACTCTACTTGGCCTGGGGGCAACATTTCCGCCCATATCCGGAACGACAGGAACTTGAGAGGTAAAAATGCCTTAAAAAAATGACATCAATGAGACGTCATCATGCAGGCCATGTTGCCGGCTCAGTTTTCCACACTTCGTTAAATGCCGTTTAGAAATACCATGCCAGCGCTGCTTTCTTACCAGTACCTCATTCACGGTACAAATAGAAAAGGTCCTATTGCAGTACGGCTCAATTATCGAGTCAGTAGATCACAAATCAATAACCGAATGGTACCAAGCGGTCAGCTGTCAGCTGGCATAACTTAGTGGTTGCCAATCAATAAGTGACCAGGAACGAATTTCATGAAACCCCACTTCAGGCAATTTTCGACTTGAAAGTTGAAGTGCAATTGAAAACCTCCCTTGACTTGAGTTTTTGCTTTTCGTGAAAGTTCACTTGAACTTGAAATCGCACTTGAGTTCAAGTGTGGTCGGATCTACCTTGAAAACCGCACTTTGAAATGATAACGTACTTGAAATGACCAATATGACAAGAGATGGTATCGAAAAATAAGTTTTTTTCATGTGCCCATGCGCCATAACGTTGATTGGCATAACAGGCACTGCTCTTCATCTCATAGATCCAAATATGGCACAGACATATTTACTTGACACCTGAACTTCTACCGATCGGCTTCTGCGCATCAAGTATTTTTAGCATACACTTGAACCGCGGGGGTACTATTTATTACCAAATCGCACAAAAGAGTTCCCAAAAGCTCACTTCGAACATCACTTGACCAACTGCGGTCAAAAACGTTTGGTGAAACACAACTTGATATTTTTTTGTCACTTGGTCAAGTGCGAAAATCGTAGTTGAAAAAGTCAAGTCAAGTGAGGTTTCATGAAATCGGCCCCTGCAGCCTAAATATCATAACTGAACGGTACTGCAAAATTAGAATCGTTGTGGCTACTAATCGGTTACCGTTCAGATACTGCATGGTGTGTAACTGTTAGCGGAATCTCGGAGAGGAAAGAAAGCAGGAATATTGGGTTATTTAATGTAAACGAATTTCCTTGATAGGCATTTAGACATTTATACATTTTAGGCATTCGTGTTAGTTTAAATGGAGTACATGTAGCTAAATGGAAGAAATACATGAGTTTGATGAATTTGATTTCTCCTTTATATTGAATTTCTTGACTACACGTTTGATGCATAAAGATAAATATCGGCACATGAATATTTTAACATCATGTCAGGCATTATAATAACACAATATTCTAACACCATGTTAGACACGATAATAACGCAATATTTTGACATCATGTCAGACAATATAATAACAATATTTTAACATCATATCAGACATTATAGTAACACGCTATTTTAACATCATGTCAGATATTATAATAACACAATATTTTAACACCATGTCAGACATTATAATAATACAATATTTTAACGTCATGCCAGAAATTATGATAACAAAATAGTTTAACGTCATGTCAGACATTATAATAACACAATATTTAACAGCATGTCAGACATTATAATAACGCATTATTTTAACATCATGTCATACATTATAATCATATCAGACGTTATAATAACACAATATTTTAACGTCATTTCAGACATTAAATAGAGCACAATATTTTGACGTCATGTCAGACATTATAACAACACAATATTTTAACATCATGTCAGACATAATAACAATATTTTAACATGTCAGACATTATAATAACACAATATTTTAACTTCATGACAACATTAAAATAGTATAATATTTTAACGTCATTTCAGACATTAAATAGAGCACAATGTTTTAACGTCATGTCAGACATTATAACAACACAATAGTTTAACATCATGTCGGACATTATAATAACACATTATTTTAACATCATGTCAGACATAATAACAATATTTTAACATGTCAGACATTATAATAACACAATATTTTAACTTCATGACAACATTAAAATAATATAATATTTTAACGTCATGTCAGATATTATAATAACACAATATTTTAACATGTCAGACATTATAATAACACAATATTTTAACATCATTTCAGATTTTATAATAACACAATGTCTTAAAACTCATGTCAGACATTTCAATAACACATTGAACGCATATTCCTCGTACCACCTAGAAATGAGAGGTTCTATGATCGACTGATTGAGTCAATAATCACATCTGATACATTCAAACTCATATATAGACATACTGTGCAGAACCCTTACTCTGGAGTCGAACGCATCTGACAGAACCCTTCAAGCAAGTATTCATTTCGCCGATTTCTTTATAAGATAAAACATATATTATGTCAACGACTACGCATTAAAAACATCAGCAAAAAATGAAATTTTATAACAAACCTGCAACTTTTCACCTAGATAATTGACATCAGTTTTTTTATCTACCGTCTCGTTCCTTTTAAGTTATAGGTTACCGTTGGTCTCTGTGATTCATTGCTGTTTGATGTGCGAAAAACTCCCATTGGTAAACAGTTCGAATTTGAATCGTGCGAAAACGCTAGTTTTCTTACAGTTGGTGACATGAAGAAATACAAGAATGGGTTGATGGCACTGTTCAGTACCACCAGAACTGCTGTGAGATTCCCATTGGCAAACGCCAACTGCGATAGTTGAACTTTGAATGTATAGACAATAATCGAAAATATATTCACGGGCGTCCAGGACAAAACAAAGATTAACATTATTGCCAGCACAGATCGTCCAGAAACAGTTTTTCTCGGAGTTTCGTTCTCGGAGTTGACCAATGTCTTCCTAAGCTTATATACTTTAATTCCGTGAAAAACAACGAAAACAGTCAGTGGGATGAAGAAACACAGGATGAAATACGCGAGGACGTAGATTCCGCTATTCTCCTTCACCATACACGTGGTCCTGGTGGCATAATAGCTGAGAGTACCTCGTTCTGACACTAACACTGATGTTGAATTGCAAGCAAACATCACAATCCACATCATTGCAGTCGTGGAAAACACGTTGACGTAGAATATTTTGCAGATTGTATCCGGAGGGTCAGGTATATAGAGCAGGGACACGCTCGAACACACACATGCATCTGCAAACGCCAGACTCAACAATATAAGGTATGTAGGGGACATCCGCAGACTTCTGAGTCGCAAAATGGTCAAGATAAGAAACAAATTTCCAATTAAACCAATACAACTCACGATAGAAAAAGAAAAGCCGATGCCTTTGATAATGTTGTTGTTGTCACTGCTTCTGTTAGATTGACTGCTAAAATTATTCACGATATTGCTCTCATGTATGTCAAGGACGACCTATTGTTCTTCGAGGCTTGTCTTGGTGATGTTCGGCATATTTTTGGATATTCCGTAGTGAAGGAATTCCTCCATGTGAATATTTACAAGCAGATTTCAAATTGTCAACATCGATAGACGTAAAAATACTCGGGAGCTGTATCCTACTTCCTTGGCATGTCAGATTTACATGTCAGTGAACTCGTATATTTGAACACCTCCACTATGTCCATATAACACTTCGTGGTTCAACAGCGAACCAAAATATGATAATTTCATTCCCTCACTGTCTATCTAACGTTTTTTCTCCACATCCGAGATGGTATCCTCACCCAGGAGAGCATAGCGTATATTAGTACACGCGTGAAATATTTCACGGACTTGGGTTTGGTTTCAACCATTTTTGTCAATGCTGTGTGCTGCTGATTTCCAGTATAGTCGTATCACAGTCAAGGAGCATGCAGAATTAGATATTCGCCATATGTTTGAACATTATCAGCAACTAGGAGAACGAGAACTTATGACAAAAATAGCACAACAGATCTTCATATACATGAAAGCTTCACGTAACTATGATCAGATACTTCAAAAATGATGACACATGCATTAACATTTTAGTTTAAGTACCGGTACAAAGATACCACTATTATCTCCTTAGAGACAGTGCTGGGCTTATTTACAAAGCAGTTGAAACGAGCTTTTAATGGAAGTTATTGCACGTCAAAACAATGAAGTATTTCATTTCTCTGGCAACAAAGCAAAGCGTTTGTAATCTTATTGATCTTGTATCATGGAATTCGAATTAAACGAGGATTATATATGTATTTGCTTCAGCCTTTCGAGGAGTTTTCAAACATTGGGGGCACAACCGCAATCAGCATATTATTTTATGCACTGATAGCTTTGTATTATCTAATCTGTTTCGCCCGCCTAGTGTACTTTACGGAGAAAAATAGATTGCTGAAACTGTATGAATTATAGTTTACAATATTGGGGTCATTCAAACCTATTTGCATAACCACCCGAGCATGTGGTCGAGAATCAATTCAAAATTTTGGCCATGTGGGGTACCCCAAAAAGTGATATTTTCATATTTTGCTAATCACTTTTGATTTTCTGGGGAAAAACATAGCAAATCTATTTTATTTCACCTCAGATGATTATTGGTCATGTAGTTATTGCAAACATTCTGGTATCAAGTCTCAGACAGAAAAATACACAGATTGTCTTGGTTTCCTGGGTGCTCCATGTACTCGATGCACTACATTGTCATGGGTGTTTTGCAGTCTTGAATTTTCATTCTTAATGCAAGATGTGTCTCTGGGAGCTCATTCGGCAGATTTTATGGAACAGTCTTTGAATTGGCCAAGGACTACGTAGCCACTTTGTCCCAATGGAACTGTAATCATATCATAGTTATTTAAACAGAACGTATTAAAATCAATGTGACCCTGTTTCACATCACCCATTTCAAGGCGTTGGAGTGAGAGAAGGTTTAGATGATGAAGGAAACGGTTTGCACGCTCTCTGCCTACCATGCACTGACAGGCTGAAACTTCCCTCTCTGGAACTGACAGAAAGGACTCGTTGGGCTTCACAAGCAGCTGCATCTACGACCCAAAGTCCTGATGCAACATGGTTATAATAAGGGGATACTATAACCCAGTAAAATTGTGAAACGATTTTATCGTCTGAAAACTCGTGCCCGGCAGGATTCGAACACTTCGACCGTTCCGGGTCCTTACAGAAGAAGCAGCAGTCGCGGAAGGACCAATACATGGATAGAAAATCAAAGATGACACTTTCACCCAACATTGATGACCAAAAAGAGCCATCACCAAAAGCTCTCGATAAATTTGAAGTTGTCAACGCCCGGCTGACTTTATAAGCCTGTGTGAATTCTTAAAATCCAAGAAATCGTTACGATTTTGATAATTGCGATGGTGCTTGTGACAAATTCACCCATCCTCTCGACTGGGCAATCCATTGTTCTTGGTGCCGATGTTGTCAGCTGCCGTGGTATGATGAATAAATCCAAATTTACTGTATCTTATATGTGTAATGATCTGCCCTTATGTGAAATATAACTCGGTAAGAAGTATACCATTACTACAAGCCAGACGACAAAATCGTGGTTGGGTGCTGCTGCATCACCTTTGCTGATATTTACTCTACTTGGCCTGGGGGCAACATTTCCGCCCATATCCGGAACGACAGGAACTTGACAGCTAAAAATGCCCCTTTTTAAAATGACATCAATGAGACGTCATCATGCCGGTCATGATGTTAACTACTATGTTGCCAACTCAGTTTTCCACGCTTCGTTAAATGCCGTTTAGAAATACCATGCCAGCGCTGGTTTCTTGCCAGTACCTCATTGTGACTGCACGGTACAAAAAGAAAGAGTCCTATTGCAGTACGGCTCAATATATCGTCAGTAGATCACAAGTCCATAAGTGAATTGTACCAAGCGGTCAGCTATCAACTATCAGCTGGCATAACCTAGTGGGTGCCAATCAATAATTGATCAGGGACAAATTACATGAAACTTCACTTCAGGCAATTTTCGACTTGAAAGTTCAAGTGCAATTGAAAACCTCCCTTGACTTGAGTTTTTGCTTTTCATGAAAGTTCACTTGAACTTGAAATCGCACTTAAGTTCAAAGGTGGTCGTACCTCCCTTGAAAACCACACTCTGAAATGAAAACGTACTTGAAATGACCAATATGACAAGAGATGGTGTCGAAAAATAAGGGGTTTTTTTCATGTGCCCATGCATCATAATGTTGATTGGCATAATGGGCAGTGTTCTTCATCTCCTAGATCCAAACATGGCACAGACATACTTATTTAACACCTGAAGTTCTACCGATCGGCTTCTGCATATCAAGTATTTTGAGCATACACCTAACCGCGGGGGTACTATTTATTACCAAATTGCACAAAAGAGTTCCCAATAGCTCACTTCAATCATCACTTGACCAACTGTGGTCAAAAACGTTTGGTGAAACACAACTTGATATTTTTTGTCACTTTGTCAAATGCGAAAAACGCAGTTGAAAAAGTCAAGTGAGGTTTCGTGAAATCGGCCCCTGCAGCCTAAATATCATAACTGAACGGTACTGCAAAATTAGAATCGTTCTGGCTACTAATCGGTTACCGATCAGATACTGCATGGTGTGTAACTGTTAGCGGAATCTCGGAGAGGAAAGAAAGCAGGAATATTGGGTTATTTAAAGCAATGTAAACGGATTTCCTTGATAGCCATTTAGACATTTAGACATTTTAGGCATTCGTGTTAGTTTAAATGGAGTACATGTAGCTAAATGGAAGAAATACATGAGTTTGATGAATTTGATTTCTCCTTTATATCGAATTTCTTGACTACACGTTTGATGCATAAAGATTAATATCGGCACATGATTATTTTAACATCATGTCAGACATTATAATAACACAATATTTTAACACCATGTCAGACATTATAATAACACAATATTTTGACATCATGTCAGACATTATAATAACACAATATTCTAACACCATGTCAGACACGATAATAACACAATACTTTGACATCATGTCAGACAATATAATAACAATATTTTAACATCATATCAGACATTATAGTAACACGCTATTTTAACATCATGTCAGATATTATAATAACACAATATTTTAACACCATGTCAGACATTATAATAATACAATATTTTGACTTCATGGCAGAAATTATGATATCAAAATATTTTAACGTCATGTCAGACATTATAATAACACAATATTTAACAGCATGTCAGACATTATAATAACGCAATATTTTAACATCATGTCATACATTATAATCATATCAGACGTTATAATAACACAATATTTTAACGTCATTTCAGACATTAAATAGAGCACAATATTTTAACGTCATGTCAGACATTATAACAACACAATAGTTTAACATCATGTCGGACATTATAGTAACACATTATTTTAACATCACGACAGACATAATAACAATATTTTAACATGCAGACATTATAATAACACAATATTTTAACTTCATGTCAACGTTAAAATAATATATTTTAACGTCATGTCAGATATTATAATAACACAATATTTTAACATCATGTCAGACATTATAATAGCACAACATTTTAACATCATGTCAGATTTTATAATAACACAATGTCTTAAACTCATGTCAGACATTTCAATAACACATTGAACGCATATTCCTCGTACCACCTAGAAATGAGAGGTTCTATGATCGACTGATTGAGTCAATAATCACATCTGATACATTCAAACTCATATATAGACATACTGTGCAGAACCCTTACTCTGGAGTCGAACGCATCTGACCGAACCCTTCAAACAAGTATTCATTTCGCCGATTTCTTTATAAGATAAAACATATATTATGTCAACGACTACGCATTAAAAACATCAGCAAAAAATGAAATTTGATAACAAACCTGCAACTTTTCACCTAGATAATTGACATCAGTTTTTTTATCTACCGTCTCGTTCCCTTTAAGTTATAGGTTACCGTTGGTCTCTGTGATTCATTGCTGTTTGATGTGCGAAAAACTCCCATTGGTAAACAGTTCGAATTTGAATCGTGCGAAAACGCTAGTTTTCTTACAGTTGGTGACATGAAGAAATACAAGAATGGGTTGATGGCACTGTTCAGTACCACCAGAACTGCTGTGAGATTCCCATTGGCAAACGCCAAATGCGATAGTTGAACTTTGAATGTATAGACAATAATCGAAAATATATTCACGGGCGTCCAGGACAAAACAAAGATTAACATTATTGCCAGCACAGATCGTCCAGAAACAATTTCCCTCGGAGTTTCGTTCTCGGAGTTGACCAATGTCTTCCTAAGCTTATATACTTTAATTCCGTGAAAAACAACGAAAACAGTCAGTGGGATGAAGAAACACAGGATGAAATACGCGAGGACGTAGATTCCGCTATTCTCCTTCACCATACACGTGGTCCTGGTGGCATAATAGCTGAGAGTACCTCGTTCTGACACTAACACTGATGTTGAATTGCAAGCAAACATCACAATCCACATCATTGCAGTCGTGGAAAACACGTTGACGTAGAATATTTTGCAGATTGTATCCGGAGGGTCAGGTATATAGAGCAGGGACACGCTCGAACACACACATGCATCTGCAAACGCCAGACTCAACAATATAAGGTATGTAGGGGACATCCGCAGACTTCTGAGTCGCAAAATGGTCAAGATAAGAAACAAATTTCCAATTAAACCAATACAACTCACGATAGAAAAAGAAAAGCCGATGCCTTTGATAATGTTGTTGTTGTCACTGCTTCTGTTAGATTGACTGCTAAAATTATTCACGATATTGCTCTCATGTATGTCAAGGACGACCTATTGTTCTTCGAGGCTTGTCTTGGTGATGTTCGGCATATTTTTGGATATTCCGTAGTGAAGGAATTCCTCCATGTGAATATTTACAAGCAGATTTCAAATTGTCAACATCGATAGACGTAAAAATACTCGGGAGCTGTATCCTACTTCCTTGGCATGTCAGATTTACATGTCAGTGAACTCGTATATTTGAACACCTCCACTATGTCCATATAACACTTCGTGGTTCAACAGCGAACCAAAATATGATAATTTCATTCCCTCACTGTCTATCTAACGTTTTTTCTCCACATCCGAGATGGTATCCTCACCCAGGAGAGCATAGCGTATATTAGTACACGCGTGAAATATTTCACGGACTTGGGTTTGGTTTCAACCATTTTTGTCAATGCTGTGTGCTGCTGATTTCCAGTATAGTCGTATCACAGTCAAGGAGCATGCAGAATTAGATATTCGCCATATGTTTGAACATTATCAGCAACTAGGAGAACGAGAACTTATGACAAAAATAGCACAACAGATCTTCATATACATGAAAGCTTCACGTAACTATGATCAGATACTTCAAAAATGATGACACATGCATTAACATTTTAGTTTAAGTACCGGTACAAAGATACCACTATTATCTCCTTAGAGACAGTGCTGGGCTTATTTACAAAGCAGTTGAAACGAGCTTTTAATGGAAGTTATTGCACGTCAAAACAATGAAGTATTTCATTTCTCTGGCAACAAAGCAAAGCGTTTGTAATCTTATTGATCTTGTATCATGGAATTCGAATTAAACGAGGATTATATATGTATTTGCTTCAGCCTTTCGAGGAGTTTTCAAACATTGGGGGCACAACCGCAATCAGCATATTATTTTATGCACTGATAGCTTTGTATTATCTAATCTGTTTCGCCCGCCTAGTGTACTTTACGGAGAAAAATAGATTGCTGAAACTGTATGAATTATAGTTTACAATATTGGGGTCATTCAAACCTATTTGCATAACCACCCGAGCATGTGGTCGAGAATCAATTCAAAATTTTGGCCATGTGGGGTACCCCAAAAAGTGATATTTTCATATTTTGCTAATCACTTTTGATTTTCTGGGGAAAAACATAGCAAATCTATTTTATTTCACCTCAGATGATTATTGGTCATGTAGTTATTGCAAACATTCTGGTATCAAGTCTCAGACAGAAAAATACACAGATTGTCTTGGTTTCCTGGGTGCTCCATGTACTCGATGCACTACATTGTCATGGGTGTTTTGCAGTCTTGAATTTTCATTCTTAATGCAAGATGTGTCTCTGGGAGCTCATTCGGCAGATTTTATGGAACAGTCTTTGAATTGGCCAAGGACTACGTAGCCACTTTGTCCCAATGGAACTGTAATCATATCATAGTTATTTAAACAGAACGTATTAAAATCAATGTGACCCTGTTTCACATCACCCATTTCAAGGCGTTGGAGTGAGAGAAGGTTTAGATGATGAAGGAAACGGTTTGCACGCTCTCTGCCTACCATGCACTGACAGGCTGAAACTTCCCTCTCTGGAACTGACAGAAAGGACTCGTTGGGCTTCACAAGCAGCTGCATCTACGACCCAAAGTCCTGGATGCATGGTTATAAATAAGTGGGATACTATAACCCAGTAAAATTGTGAAACGATTTTATCGTTCGAAACTCGTGCCCGGTAGGATTCGAACACTTCATCGCCCTGGGTCCTTACAGAAGAAGCAGCAGTCGTAAGCACCAATACATGGATAGAAAATCAAAGATGACACTTTCACCCAACATTGATGACCAAAAGAGCCAATACCAAAAGCTCTCGATAAATTTAAAGTTATCAACGCCCGGCTGACTTTATAAGCCTGTGTGAATTCTTAAAATCCAAGAAATCGTTACGATTTTGATAATTGCGATGGTGCTTGTGACAAATTCACCCATCCTCTCGACTGGACAAAAATCCATTGTTTTTGGTGCCGATGTTGTCCGCTGCCGGGGTATGATGAATAAATCCAAATTGACTGTATCTTATACGTGTAATAATCTGCCCTTA
>JAVTVY010005543.1:0-37069 GCA_036873755.1 Hanleya hanleyi | reverse complement strand
TTAGGAACCACGCACTGCATGAATCTTTCTCAAATTTGGTACACAGGTTTCCCTTGGGGTCTAATTGGGCAAGATATCTTTCCTGGTCCGATTACGAAATCCAATATGGCCACCAGGCGGCCATCTTGGATTTCCCCATGGAACTTTGTTATTGCGATTTCTCTGGAACTACTGCATGGATCTTTCTCAAATTTGGTACACTGGTTTCCCTTGGTGTCTAGTTGTGCAACATACCTTTTTCGTTCCGATTCGAAAATGTAATTTGCCCATCAGGGGGCCATTTTGGATTTCCCCATGAAACTTTGTTATGTGAATTCTCAGGAAGTACTGCATGGATCTTCCCTCAAATTTGGTACACAGGTTGCCTTGTGATCCAGTTGCGCAAGATACCTTTTTTGGTCCGATTCGAAAATCCAATATGGCCACCAGGTGGCCATCTTGAATTTCCCCTTGAAACATTGTTATCGTGAATTCTCAGGAAATACTTCATGGATCTTTCTGAAATTTGGCACACAGGTCCGACATGGGGCCTAGTTGTGCAAGATATCTTTTTTGGTCCGATTCGAAAATCCAAGTTATGCTTCAATTTAATACGGTATTCCCGACGTTGCATCACAAGAGTTGACTATAGAGAATATCCATACCTTCACCTTCCCTATCAAGGAGTTCAAATAATTCGGAATTAAAATGTATTTCTTCAAATTTTAAATCAGTTTTCTTTAGTCCATGCAGTTGCAAATGAACTGCCCCACCCTTTCGTCTGCCGGTGGGCCGGCTACATGGAGGGACGTCACTCTTGTGACTCAACGTCACAACTCGACAACTGTAGATTACTGCATGTTTCGATCCTAGGGTTATAATCAGGGTTCAGGCAATTTCGCAGTTTCAACATTACTGCGCGGACCGGATGCCTTCAGTATTAAGTATTGTACCATCTTACTATTTTCGAGCATGGTATCTTAAAAGAGATATCTCAAACTAGCCAAATAAACAGAACAGAATTAGCATTCGTTCCTAATTATAAAATCTTAAGTATGTTTCTTAATCTTAAGATTTGTCTTCGCTTCCAGTACCCAATGATGAGGGGGGCAAGGGGGGTAAGCGATCGTGTGAACGTTAAAAAAAATATCTCTAGTACGGAGAAAAAATAAAAAAAATAATCCAAATACGAAGAACGAAGAAAAAACAATTCGTGAAGAATTCAAGTGTGTCTTTATTAGCTACCACGGTGTTTAATAATGTTGTTAATGTCAGTACATGCAGCGGAGTATAAACATCGGAAAACGTTAGAAATTGTCCACAGTTGACAACATATTTCATTATATACTTTAAAACTGTAAACAAAACCATATAAGTAACTTGAGTGATATTTAAGGACGGTTTCCGGATGTGGATTTATAAAAAAAATTATAGCCCTATGTCGCCATTGGAATTTCAAAATTGAACCACGGAATCGAAGAAGATGATTTGTGGAGATTTCTTTAGCACGTGTCAAAAACAAGCGAACCAACGAAAGAAGAAAGTAGATGTAGTTCCCACGCTTTCTAAATGCTAGTGCGGATCCAGCGAAAATTGATAGGGGGGTCGACAGGCGAGGGTCCAGGGGCCGCCTAGGCCCCGGAAGCTCCGGGGGTCTAGATCGCCGGAGATGCGATCTAAGCGTTTTCCCGGAAATAAATCTGAACAAAATGTATGCAGATTTATGGGTCTATTTTCACGCTTGTTTCGCATTTATGAGCACGCATCGATAGTAAAAAAATCACACTTCATCGAACATTAAAAACAAGTACGCATAGTGATAGGATTCATTTACACAAAGTGAAAATAACGAAATCCTCACATCCCAACAGGCGAGGGTCCAGGGGCCGCCTAGGCCCCGGAAGCTCTGAGTTCCTAGATCGCCGAAGATGAGTTCTGAGCCTTTTCCCGGAAATAAACATGAATGAAGCTTTATGGTTCTATTTTACGTTTGTTCCACATTTAAAAGCACAAATCGATATTGAACAAATTACCCCTCATGTCTGAATCCATTTGACTTTCTAGTTATATTTAACACATGTAAACAGGCGCAACTGGCGAGGGCCCAGGGGTCGCCTAGGCCCCCGGAAGCTCTGAGGTCCTTGATCACCAGAGATGCATTCTAAGCGTTTTTCGGGAAATAAATCTGAACAAAATGTATGCAGATTTATGGTTCTATTTTCACGCTTGTTTCGCATTTATAAGCACGCATCGATAGTGAAAAATCACACTTCAGGGAACATTAGAAACCAATATGATACCGATAAGATTCATTTACACTAAGCAAAAATAAGCGAATCCTCAGCTTAACAGGCGAGGGTCCAGGGGCCGCCCAGGCCCCGGAAGCTCCGGGATCTTAGGTGGCTGGAGATGCGAGATGCATAATGTATGCAGATTAATGGTTCTATTTTCACGTTTGTTTCGCATAAGCAGGCATCGATATTTAAACAATCACACCTCATGCTTGAATCCATTTGGCTTTTTAGTTATATTTAACACATACAAAACGATGACATTTACGTCATGTAACATCAGAAACCAAAACGATACCGATACGATTCATTTGTACACAAAGCTAAAATTAACAGCGAATCTCTTCAGTCCAACAAACAAGGGTCCAGTATAGGCTTCGGATGCTCCGGGGCCCTAGATCTCTGACGAGTTCCAATTGTTCTCCCGGAAATAAATCAAAACATGGTGTCCGGACCCGGGAACGTAAATAACGAATCTCACAAAACGAGGAACGCAAAATTATAACTTGGTGGAACAGAGAACAGAGAATTAAAAATAGGAAAATACGGTGAACGTGGAATACGTCCAGAACGAGTGTACGCAAAATTAATTTTCCTCAGAACTGAGAACGGATAATGAAAATTACCCCAAAACGGAGTACGAAAATACCCCTTGCCCCCCCGCAATGATGACACGTGCAAAAAAAAATAATAATAAAAATACTACAAAACGAAGACGAAGGGTCCTCCGTACATGTACATTCATTTTCAGACTAACTTTGCTCATTTCTCTTGCATTATAACAACCGACATAAGTAGAGTTTCTAGAAATCTTGAAACTCCCGAAACTTAGATTATATCTTGGTGTTTTTCAGTGTCTCTTTTTCGATCTTTTTCGCTCAGATTCGAAATTCTGTAAACAAAATTACAAATCAATCGTTTGTTCTTAGTAACAATGGACAAAAAGATCCTCTTGTCATTAGCTTACAATTATCGGACAATGGTGGGCGCCAAGATCCTTCAGGATCTCTCGTTTCGAGTTGATTCGACAGTTTCTTGAGTTACTCCCCTTGATTTTGGTCGGAAATCTTTTATTTGCCACCTACTGTCCTCGTGAACGCAACTCGTCTCAGACTTTTCGATGGATTCTTTTGAAATTTGGTACATATGATCGGTACCATGTGTAGATGTGCACAAACTGTTTTTGAGCTGATTCGCGTTTTCTTCAGTTACTCTCCTTGATTTTAGTCTGAAATCCTTGTATTTGGCACCTACTGTTATTTCAACCCCATTCATCAGGCTGATGAGCTTACTTTTGCAGCTTATACTAACACAAATTTTGTTTTAAAGTTGCTGATACATACATGAGCACATAACCGGGGGTGGGGGAATATGCACCCCCGCAGAGTAAGAATGAGACTTTCCCTCACGAGTGCTTCAATATGACACCCCATGCCAACCATTCGGACCACGGCCGGATGGCCCATCTCGACCCCAAAACGTCCATTCAAATGCTCTTTTCCCACAATTCCCTGTCTGAGCAAGCGTTCCATGGCCTTACTACCCCTACCCACCAGTCCAGTCGGACGCTCCCACACGAGTACTTCAAACTGATACCTCACACGACCCATTCGGACGGCCCACCTCTAATTCAAAACGTCCATCCAAATGCTTTTTTCTACTACTGTCCGACTGCGTATGCGCGGATTGACACCGGAAGTCGACGCCGTGACCCGGAGGTCACCTTTGACTCGGAAGTGACCCTTGACACGGACGTGACGTCACAAGAAATTATCGGGGAGATATCAATTAGCATTCAAGTTACTGAAGGGGATCTGGGGTGTTATTCAGGGGCAGAACATTCTAGTCCAGCGAGACTATCTACTACGAGAAGAGGTTCTAGGGGAAATGGTATCCTTCCCTCCTCCTCCCCCCCGCCCCCCAATTTTGTGGTGTGAGTAGACGCGTAAGATTTCTGCGTATGATCTTCCGGCTAGTCACCATTAACTTTTTCCATCAAATGACGGCGCTATGCTGCACAGATTAGTCTCTCGGTAATAGTAGTATATGACTTCTACTGAGTGATCACTGTGTGTAAAAACGCGACAAACCGGTGAACTATTTCTTCACAATCAACTATGAAACGAAGCAATATGAGTTGTCTCCCTTGTCAAACGTTCACATGTCGTTTATTAACAAATGGCAAAACAGCTCATAATTATTTTAATTTCTAGGTTAAGAGGGAATAGATTTTTGGCTAACTTCCTCTATTGTTGTTACATTTAGTAAGCTTCATCAACTGATTGCTAAACTTTGTTCACTAATCCCTTCAAGTAATTAACACAGTCGCTGTTAATTTTGTTGATATCCCACTGATAAGACCATGCTTTATCGTCATGAGTATATAAGGAGATCAAGATACAAATATTGGTAACGTAACTACAGCGTTTAAGGATGTCCGCTGGTGGTAAATCAAAGTAATTAACTTTTTGAATAATGTGTGTTGTTGCATTCATAATTGTGTAATATGAGGAAAAAAATATATATATATAGGTTGGTGTGCATTTTTTAGCTGTAGGCAACGTTAAGTAGACTGACCCATGCTCAATTTGATAACCCAGAAAGCATAGGGAATAGCCCTAGTTTTGAAGCATATTCATGAAAAATTCATACAAATAGTATTTAACTTTTTCTTATATTCTAACTGTTTGCAGATAATCACAATGTCTATCAAAATTTAGCAAATTGGATGGATGTTGGTGTGCAAAATTCTCGGCTAGAAGGCTTTTAAAGGAAATCCCCATCTCTTAACCTAGGGAAGGGAGATAACCCAACAGAAAAACAGGCAAAATGGCTGCCAAAGCCAAAAACCACCAGCGGACATCCTTAAGTGTTTCAGACTTTGAATTAAATGTTGTCTGTTACTAAAGACGGAAAAAGTTCCTTGGAGCGATGATGTCAGATAGAGCCTCGCTGTCAAAATAGTGCGTGAGAGTGGCGACCTCACTCAACCTACAAACAGGGTTATTGCCCCTTCTGCCGGTCGATCGCCCCTGTCGTCATTCATACATATAGCCCTGTACCAAAACATCATTTCACACCACTTGAATCTTACCAGCCAAACAGTCCTTATCAGCATACTAAATACTGAGATATTTAATTTTGCAGATGTGAATGTGTGGTGGGCATTAATTGATTCCGAGAAACAAACATTGCTCCTGTTTATTTGGAGGTTGGATCAAACATTGCTTGTTTGTTTTCAAAGAAACGACCGCTAGTTTTTGATATAGTGTTGTTGTTGTAACCAGGAAATTTTCAAAAGAGTTATCTGCCCCTAAATAGTCGCCAAATCGGCTTTTACTACTACTATCGCCTGTGTGCCACCATCATGATTTTCAAAGAACACTGAATTCTGAAGTAGGAAAAATTGCTGATTTGTTATTTTCAAGAACCTAGTTGGAGTTTAAGAATTTACGTATCTTGTAACTACAGGTCTTTGGACGTCGCTGGATACGTTGAAATCTGAAACTGGCGTATCATTTGATGTTGTACATTCCGTAATAAATTCAAGACGTGTTGATGTTCAATTTAAGGTACTTGTTCAGACAATTGATGATTTTTTAAGATAAGAAGGGATAAGACATTGTAAAGAAACGTGAAAGAGATCAGACCATTTGTGTATACACTTCGCCATCCATAAGATGGCTTGCGAATCGTGTGTCGCCATTATTGCGGAACGATGTCCGATACTTTGCCGTATACTGTTCGGTCTTCATCCGGCGGAGAACAGACTGGAGAAATCTGATAAATTACAGGCTTTTCATACTACTTCTGAATCATATATTGTCTAAGCTTACAAAAGATACAGATATGAATAACTTCCGTATCACCCAAGAGGTGGTGTAGATCTGTAATTTTGAACAAGTAGGACATGACTCGAATATGGCGGGTTACGTTTGGGGTTACGTCGGTAGAGTTTAACTGATTGGCTGACGACATCACGTGGTGTCGATTTCGGGGAATTCCCTCCAGGCTGTGAGTAGGCTGAAAATGGATACGCACGCTCGCAGGGTCAGTCTTACCGCGTACAGATAACCCAGATGGTTACAGATTGAGACCAGACCTGCTGACGTGACGAGTTACAGCTGTAGCATGTACAGGTTACAGTTACGAACCTACCTGGTAGCTGCGTCTCCGTAGAGTAATCCAGTGCGAGAAATTGTCAAAGACAGATGAAGTTAACATAGTTAAAAGACGAAGGTAGCAGATTAAATTAACAGATGTTAAAAGAATAAATTAACGGGTGACAGCTAACGGACTAAGTTAATAGAATGATTTAGCAGTGAAATTTAACGAACAAAGCTAACCAACATGGTTAAAAGTCAAAGATAACAACTGGAAGACAATTAATACGACAAGATCTTCGGATGACGAGGCTTTAATAAGTGAGTAAGGGATAAAGCAACAAGAATAACATGGGCTTGGTGATAGCGGAAAAGTGAACCTACACAGGCAATTTTTCACAGACATGTACTGTACTGTATAGTACTGAACGGTACTGCACGGAAAGGCCCACCATACATGTGAGTACTGAGCTGTAACTGAACAGTTCCTGTTTGGTAATCACAGGTCAGAACTGAACTGAGCAGCACATGTCAGTTAGCAACAGCCTGGTTCCAAGAGGTAACTGAGCAGTATTGCACAGTAACAGGTTGGTTACTGTTCAATTACCATGCAGTACTGTTCAGTCATGTTCCGTGTGGTATTGTACAGTATTCAATCATTACTGACAAGTTACTGAGTGGTACTGTGTGGATACTGGTCAGTACTGACTGGTACTATACTGAGGTGTACCGTTCCGGACCCTTCCTTGCGGTTACCATTCAGTTACCACACAGTACCAACATATGGGATTTTGACTGTGTAGTAAGAGTTGCCCCCAGAGGAAATCAGTTAACCACGCAAGGCACGATTTAGAGAGTGAGTAAGCAAGTAAAGCTTCACCACGATGAAATAACGAAGAGTGAACTAGTGTCACTCCACACATGGTTAAAACACTCGGGATACATACCAGGGATATTCTAGCTCGGGGTAAATCATTCAAATGAAGCTCGCGGTAAAAATAAAGTTTGAGGAAATGCATGTGTTAACCTTAGGATGGGGCAAGTATTTACATCATCAGCCTGCACAGTCAGTCGTCCCACCCCGAGCCAACGAAGCTCGAGAGGTTATACAGGAGTTGGCCTATGTGATTGAAGTCATTGAGAACTGCTTGCAGACCAGAATTGTCGCCATTGATGTGTTCATCAACCCAAGGCCAGATGACCACGGGGCAGAGCGAAGATTGGCAAGGCTTTGGTGTAAGACCTCCCATTGAAAAGATAATATCTTCGACAAAAGACTAATAATACAACTTGCAGCAGATCCTTTGTCAATTATATTTCGTGAGTCTTACACCAAATCGTTGCCCGAAGATTAGAGCGGTCCTAACACAGGAAATTGGTATCGTACGATTAACATGATTAACAGCTATACTCATGAGAGCTTTTTACCTCTGCGTTTAAGTACGGTACATTAATCTCTCGTTGGTGTTCGAGACGTACGTGGGATTCAAAATATATTTTGTGGATTTGAATCCACAGATACGTACCCAACCCAGAGATTTACGAAATATCGAGCCGGCCCAGATATTTATATTACCTGTATCCAGAGAGACAGCTCGGAGCAGAGAATATGGATATTTGCGTTTTATCCAAAACTCGCTGTCGACTGAATATGATACGTCGAATGAAGCGGGATTTGCTGGTGCACGGCCACCCCCAGATTCGAGTGGAGGTGGACAGGACATCATAAATTTACACGAGGCAATTGAGAAGAATGCTGGTGATAATGGTATGATGACTGGTAATACAGTTGGAGTTAACAAGCTTTCCGAGGATCCGAGGAAAAAGATGTCGGACATTTTTGATGTTCTTCATAGAACGAAGCAAACAGTAACGTCCATGATCAAATGCGTAAAGGCGATATTTTCCACTGTGGATCTAACCCGGGCCGTAATCTACCCCAATTTGCAGCCCGGGTGACCGACCCGGCAGTAAGATTTGCAATGACAGATTACTTTTCAGGAATTGCAGGCCTAAAAACAAAGAAGAAATTATTCGAACGACGTGTCGAAAAAAAAATCACACTGCCACTGGCGGAAGCTCTGGTAGCGATAACAATTTCGTCAAGAGTAAGAACGAGCTAGATTGACATTACCCCGACAATCAAGTGCCAAATTTCCATCGTTTATCGGAGCTCAGAAATAGAAAGTTTTGCATAATGGATTCAAAGACGTGGTTAAAATTAGAGGTTGGAGCATGAGACGATAAACTGGCTGAAATTTTACCCAGACTTCAATGCCGAGCAGGACAGTTTATATGGCCAGCTACCCGAACCAAACTGGTTCGGGGTTACTGCCAATCTCTAGTCGATGAATGGGGACACAGATGAAGAAGGTTAGAAACTCCGAAAATATTCGGAGCTACTTGGAGCAAGTTGAAGATTACACCACCGAAGTGAAGTGATTATATGACACAACGTATGCTAACAGGGACCACACGACCAGAAGTGAGTGTTTACTCTGAAGATTTCGAGAAGGACTACACCAGGAAAATGCATATTTTCACGCTGAATACGTGGAGAAGCCAAATGACATAGATGAGGCTGTCTACGATGTCGTCAATTTCCTGGCAACCTAGAGGAGATGTGGAGGTAGAAACTCACCCGCCCTGTTGAATACAGGACAGGCGGACAGAAAATTATGGACGATGTCAAGGTGCAGTTTGATGCATGGGTCAAGCAAACCTCACATGTGAATGATGGAAAAGCAAATATCAAGAACAACGGAAATAAGAAGAAGATTGGAACTAGCACGAAGGAAAATGGCCAGCCATGTTAAGGGCCTACGAAATGAGCTCGACAAAATGATAGAACGAGTGAAAAAAAATCGAGCAACGGCCACCTACTGATTTTCCCCAGATACATTTTCCTCGACAGACTAGTTCCAGCGTGAACCACGGGAATATTTCAGAACCAATGAGAAGGACATTCACGGGTGTTATTGATGGGGCACCGTAACTCATTTTACCAGGCGTGCCAGAGCTATACCAGAAAACAGATGAATCCCAGGCCCCAGAACTTCTTTCTTCGGTCTGGATAGTCTAGCTTTGGAGCCACGGACGAATAACACTAATGTTACCCGGCAGTCAAAATACAAGGGATCGGTCCAGTAGACCGGGGAACGGTCCCTCATCTCCATGGCCAAGGCGATATTTCTATGGAAACGAAAAGTACATGTATACACCATGATATTCCAGAAAACCTTCCTGAATCAGACGAGAAATTCCAAAATATGATGGCGTATATATCAAAGGAACCCTAAATGGTGTAGATGTTAACTACATAGTGGAAACATGCGCCACAAGGACTATCGTTTCAAATAAGAAAGGCGGAAAAAGGCATCATTTCCTGTGCAGATGGAAGAATTCTAAAATACATGGGAATAGGGGATTTTGAAACTACCTTAGGACCCCTGATGCTAGTCATCGCAGATACAGAAGATGAGATTTTTTTGGGAACTGACAGTTTTCAGAACGGACCCGAGGTACCATCTGATATGCTCTTAAGCGAGCGGAAGTTTATTCTAAATGATGTGTTGACACCTCTCAATAGAGTCCAATGCCTAAAATGAGGTGGGTTTTGGCGGCAGATGATACCAGTATCCCGCGGATGAGTGAGATGATCATCAACGTAAAAGTCAACAAGGTTTATGGGAAGAGTTTATAGAAAAACATTCGATTAATATGGCCATGTTTCGTTGATATCGACAGAACCGAATACATCAGATACTGAAAACTTTCCAAGAGCCCAGGGTCGTTAACAAATCTGCGTCGGATATGCAGAATACGTGGATTCTGATATCAAGGTCCTCCTGCATATGGAAGAAGATTCCGATAAAGATAACTTTGTCCGCAGAATCCAAATACTTACACCTCGGATGTACCCCCGACCCAAGAATAGAGAGAAAGTGAACGTCCCGACACACCTTAAAAGGTTGTGCATTGACACGGTACACAGACTGGAACTAGCCAGGCGTGACGCAATCTAGGTAAACCAAGATGGTAAATCAAGGGAATACCATCTAGATGTAACGCTATGAAAACTTCATGCGAAATGTTCGCCGATATTCTACGAGATCCCATATCAAACCTTTTCGCTCTGACAATGATTGACGTTTACTTCAAGGAGATTAACATCTTCGCACGGCACAATCTTTTGATATTTTCTACCCCTAACAAAGCCAGACTTTTCGGCGGGAGTAAACTCTTTGATGTTTACGGACCCTGTCTGGAAATGATTCCATATTTGGAAACTGTTTCAAGATAATGTTTATATATTAGACCACGAGCTACCGTGTGTAATTACTGTGGGCGTGATTTTGAAATAGTTACAATCAGCTATCCATCTGATTGGCTAGCAATAGTAGTTTCAACTTGCACGGGATTTATATAGGGCTGAATTCAGATATAATATTCCGTGATATTATATCTGAGTTTACTGAGATTGGGCGTGACGGTCTTTCTGATGTGCTCTAAAGACGAATTTGACCTGGAGTGTACTGATCTGGTAGAACCTGCCATAGATACAGTGAAGCAAAACCTATCAAGCAGCCAGCAAGAAGTTTACCCGTGGTGTTTGCTGGAGAAGATAAGAAGGCACTACAAAACCTACATAAACAGGGATATATTCGACCATCGACGTCACCCTGGGCTTTGCCCATCGTGCTGGTCAGCAAGAAGTGTGAATCAGTGAGGCCATGTATTGATTTTCGCCGCCTTTAACTGATAGCAGATAAATTTGCCTTTCCACTGCTCGGAATCCAGGATTGTCTTGACGCAATTGTCTTGAAGTTCCTGGTACCTAGAAGTATGAAGGATCACGTACTGGACCATCATCCGAACGCATGGCACGATCATACGTAGAAACTTCTGCTCGTAGCCATGCGGTAACGGGTGCTATCTGAGTGTAATAGGGCGTTTCCCAAATGGTCACATCCGACTGGTCCCGTTATATCTGACATCGGTGCAATCACATTCATACAACGAAGACACACCTCCAGAAAGCGATCGATTGAAATGATCCCATGGTGGGCCTCGAAGTGCCCCCATCACAAAATAAAAAGCATATCATTTTCCTGTGGTCTGCCGCCGATTTTATTTTGTTTTCAAATATGTTAGGCCGTTTGTAATATGATTTTTCTTAAGATAAACAAAGAAGCATGCTCCACTAGAGTGAGAAATAAAATAGCTAATTCGCACAACTTCGTTTTGGTCTCGCGTAGACTCCCCCAGTCTTGCGCCTCGTGAAACTGACACGTCTGCATGTCTAGGCAATATTTGAATACAGATAATTTCATTGGCTCGTTTAAATGGGGCCGACATTTGACCTCATGCTTTGGGAACAACTTTCGAACTGGATTATCTCCCTCTAGATAGATGGCGCCGTGTGAAATGCATGCCGAATCACAGCGCTAATCTAAGGGTAGTATTTAGTGAAACGTGAAATGCCCTTAGCAATCTAAGATGGTACTGGACCAGATGCATGATTTCATTATTGCAGGGCATCAATAGACAGTCTATTGAGAGCTTTCTACCTCTTCCTTATACACAGTGGTACAGAATATTGCTGGGGCTTGAGGTAACCCAGATCTAAATCTATAGAGATAGATCTTGGTGTATTGATGTCATGAACAGGGATCGAGGAACAAGCTGTATAAAACTGGGAAAAGACGGACTAAACTCAGAACTAAAGGTGTGTAGCGTTAGATTAGACTAAGAATGCAATGGTCAACGCCTCCCTGCTGATTACGCATGATGTGAAAACTGCTCAGACTGGATGTGTCGTGTGCGTGCAGATTCAGAACAAAAATCGAGTGACGCATCGGATGCTGGTAATCAAATACCCGGTTTATGAAATCTACATAATTAGACCATCACCCATGATACCCCGCGTGCCTTCTTTCGTGTGTAGAGACTGTTCAAGAACCTAGTGGTGTAGGCGGTTTGTTGAATACCATTGCCGCCCAGCTATTCTAATTTAATGTTACACACTTCTAGTTGATTTGCTTCTGCTAATATTCGAAGGTGCAAATTTCAAACGGGGACATATGTCGATCGACCTGGTTAAATTTGGATGTGGCTATGGTTTGGAGGGTGTATAGAAAAAAATGTCAAAGAGTTTAACATATACTTTTGGGGAATCTATACGTTAGCTTTTCAGAAGGGGCTAGTCATTAGATCACTAGCCAACACAGTCAGACGTCTCAATACGAACCAACGAAGCTCGGGTGATTATACAGGAGTTGTCTCCGCTGATGTGATTGAGTTCATGCAGACCAGAGTTGTCGCCCTTGATGTGATTAACCACCCCATGCCAGATGACCACGGTGTAGATCGGATATTACAGAGGCCCTAACACAGGAAATTGGTACAAATAACAGTTATACGCATAAGAGCTTTCTACCTTTTCTTGAATACACAGCGGTGAAGTACACTGAGCCAGTGTTTGAGGCAACCGAGATCTAGATCTATAGGGATAGGGTGGAACCAGTTGATTAAAATACTGTTCTTCATTGAAGATTCAAACACTATTTTCCTTTATTCTTTATCGAGTATTTGTTCAAATGCACGTTCTGATTGAAAACCAGTAGTGTCAGAAATGATAGATATAAGGTGATCGATAGAAAAATATTAATAGCCATCCTTACTGCTCAACTGAGTATTTCTCTCGGGGGCGGAAGTTAGATTTGTCCGTAACATTTGTGGTGTCGAGAAGTAAGATTCTTAGTCTGATTTGTTAAAATCAAAAATACAACACATTTCTCAAAGAAACTAATTTTATTTCATTTCAAATCATCAAAGAACTGTAGATTTACCGTAGAGGATATTGTGCACTTTGTTATTAGAGTACCATGGGCACTGATAGAACTTAATACAACTTACCTATAATAGGTTATTTGCTCGATTGGCTAATGATCCTAGCAAAGCTTCAAGTGGAAAAGGGGGAAATTAGGATTTCGTTGTTTTGTAATGTTTGACAAATATTACATATTGTAAATTTTAAGTTGAATAAGGGACCATTCAAAATTTATCCTGAGGGGGGGGGGGGCGGTGGAATTTGAGGGGGTCACCAATAACTTCGAGCCCTACGAAGGGGGGTCATGTGTAACTAGACTGTGTGTAGAGGGGGGTCATCAGTAACTTGATAAATGATGATGATAAATGGACAGCTATTCAGCTAGGATTTCTTGAGCTTCTGTATGAATTTCATGTTTTTAGGTCGAAGAACCAGGCTGGACTTTAGATCAGGACACACATGTATCAGAACACGGCTTTGTTTATCCAAGGAGCCTACTAAAACATTAGGATCTATGGTTTATCATAAGCCTAAACAGCATACAGTACCATAGATAGACCTATGTTCTGTTAGCATTAATCTCTGTACAAACCTCCTGTAGTGTAGTAGGACATGAGACCGGTAAATGGCTTTATAATCATATTTACTCTTCTCAAGATGTATTAAAATCTAGGCCCCTATTCATACCAGCTAGATTTGAGTTACTACACAGTGCATCTAGCAAATCCTTTATCTAAACACATCCAGGTGCAGTGCAGCCTGGACATTGACTAGCTAAATGAATATAGCCTGCATTTTGAGACTGAAACAAACCATTCAATAATTTATGCTGCCCCAAAGTTGAAGAAATAAATTGTGGCGTACTACAAGACAAGTTGTACTGACGGTAGTTAATGTCATGATGAGGATAATATTATAAAATATAATAATTTTAATAGTTTTATAATAATAAAACACCGTCTATTTTTTTGCAGGGTTTTTGTAGCGAAGCAGACATGATGAATGCATGAATTTTTATAAAGTTTATCTCTGTGTCAGTATAACAAACATAACCTCATTGTTTCTCTGAGCGGTTGTATGTAGTATTATCTGTCATCATGATGCATTATGACATAATTTTATCTCAAACCGGTGAATGCGAATAAATACATCATACAGAATGTAATCTCCGAGCTTCTCGCAGTTTAATGTCGTACTGCAGAACTGTGTCCCGTTCCCTGTCACTTTTTTCATATGTATAATACCATACCGCGAATCACTTTATCAACGAATAGCTCTTCATGTTATTAACGTGTTTTTAATCGGTCTTAATATAATTTCACACTGCATCATTTAGTGCCCCTGGCTATGCTGGAATGGTGTACGGACATTTCCCCCAGTGGGCATTTCCCTCAGTGGACATTTCCTCCACCCTATATTTTTAGGTTATTTTGAACATGGTTTTTAAATAATTTTGTAAAAACGCAATTTGTTTTTTCTGTATATAAAGATATAAGGATTTCCAGATGTTTTATGATAATTGAGTCACAAAGTGATAAGTTATTATACATATACACAGTATCTATCAGTATTATACAGTCAGCACATTTTAAAACAATATAAAAGATGTATACATGATATAGAGCGTAACATTAACTGTTCGTAGGTCGATGTCATGAAGCCATTTGATGAAAATAAAACCGAACTGAAGTGAAAACTGAGGTAAAAAATAGAACAAAATAATATTGTTAAAAAATACATCTTTTATTTTACCACAATGTGATACAATGTTTTCTTAAAATGTTAAAATATATATATGTATATATTTTTTATTGTTTAAAAATGTGTTATATAATATATGATGTGCCAAATTATTTAAAAACTATGTTCAAAATAACCTAAAAGTATAGGGTGGGGGAAATGTCCATTGAAGGAAATGTCCACCGGGGGAAATATCCATGGGGGGAATGTCGCTGAAGGAAATGTCACTGGAAATGACCTGGATTCGTTGGAATTGGGCGTGTGTTTGTGGTGAGATGGGGGGGGGGGTCATTGATAAATATGGTATCAGGTGAGGGGGGCTCTGAAGTAGCCTTCAACCAAAGGCGAGGGCCACACATAACTTAAAGGGTCATCAGCTGAATTTCCACCACCCCCTCAAGATAAATTTTGAACGGTCCCTAAGCATTGTCAGTCTTGAACAATACATGTTCTCTCGTGGAAAAAAATATTATTGTTCAATAAATATCTTGGTCTTGATCTTTTTCTCAGATTTTAGTTGTTTTCTTGTACAGAACTCCCCCCCGCCCTTGTTAAAATATTCATGAGTTCGAAAATATTTCTTGTTTTCTTTAAAGATGGGACGAAAGGTAATCTGGAAACAGAATATTGTACTCATAATGGAAAAAAAAAATAAGAATATATTTTCTTGGTTCCCAAAGTTGTAAGAAAATCCCAGAAAAGTTTCAAGAACTTTTAAGAAATATTGGGAAAAGTTTCCTGGCGTCAGAAAAACTACTGTTTTACCGTGCAGAATTGTATTTCTTTTTTCCTCGATAACTTTTACGATAGCTCATCTCAGCTGCTACATGTAAGTAACCCAGATCCCAATATGTTACTTGTTGAATATCTTAAAAATGAGGCTACAACCTCATTTAATATTCAAGCTTCTATGACAATTTTCACCTGATTTGTGACATTCCATTTGGCTCCACTCAACATTGAATTCTCCTTTTGCTATCTATGAAATACGATTTTTAGCTCAAACGTTTATGGGTTAATATAACGCGTAAGTAAATGGTCACCCTTTCCATATTTAGATCGATATTAAACAATAACAATATCCCTTTGTATAGCAAGAAAACTGCCATATGTAGAACATCAGACCATAACACTCTCATTCACCTGTAATGCAATTCCAATTAAATAGGAAAGAATCTCTCAACCCTCTGAAAGGACCTGGCTTGGTATAGTGAGATTTTGGCCCCAATGAGGTGCCGTTTTGGAGTGTCAAACTGAAATATCACCTACAAAATAAATTTTTCAGTTAACGTAAAGTATATAATCTTATCATATGCTCCGAGTATTTTCTATGCTCTGGGTTTTAGGGTTTAAGGCAAAGAATTTTGTCAAGCGGTCAGGGTGTGTTAGAAAGTTAATACGAAGCTGCGCATCTGAAAACCCCTCGGCTCTGGACGCCAGCCATTCATAATGTATTCAATTTGAATCACGACTTCAGGAACACCAAGCAGTCAAGTGACAAATATACAGATTATGAAAAATTTTGCAATTAGGAATGGCCCCTAAGGTTTCCGTCCAATCAGAGAAACCGGTATTCATTACATAATTCTCTTGTGGTATTCATTACCAAATTTTACATCGAGCATTTGAAAGTTATCAGAGATAGAGATCATTAATGATTTTGCAAAAATTAAAGATGACCGCCCATCCTTCCCCCCACTCAGAGGAACTGATGTGGTTATTCATTGCAAGTCTCTTGATACATCGATGCTGGATACCAAGTTTCATATAGAACACTGAAATGGTATCAAAGATATACATCATTAAAGATTTTGCATAAATTAAAGATGGCCACCAAGGTTTCCGCCGAATCAGAAATGCCAGAACTGCCATTTATCGTAAGTCTATTGATGCATCGATGATATATACCAAATTTTACATCAATCACTCGAACAGTATCAGAGATAGAGATCATTAATGATTTTGCATAAATTAAAGATGGCCGCCCATCCTTCCCGCCACTCAGAGGAACTGATGTGGCTATACATTGCAGATCTCTTGATACATCGCTGTATATGCTGTATACCAAGTTTCGTATAGAACACTTGAATGGTATCAGAGATATATATCATTAAAGATTTTGCATAAATTAAAGATGGCCGCCAAGGTTTTAACCGAATCAGGGAAACTGGTCTGATACATCGATGCTGTATACCAAGTTTCGTATAGAACACTTGAATGGTATCAGAGATATATATCATTAAAGATTTTGCAATAAATTAAAGATGGCCGCCAAGGTTTTAACCGAATCAGGGAAACTGGTTTGGTCATTCCTTTGAAGTTTCTTGATGCATCGATGATCTATACCAAGTTTCACACTGAACAGAGAAATGGTACCTAAGATACACAAGATTAATGATTCCGCATAAATTAAATATGGCCGCCAAAGTTTCAAACCAATCTGGTCCAGATTCAATAGGGTTCTGGGTCATGAGCATATGGATGTGCAGTGCAAGTTTGGGGTGCCTAGATTAAGTCATTCTAAAGATATCTTGGTAACAAGAAAGCTGTGATGGTTTCACATAAATTAAAGATGGCCGCCAAAGTTTCCAACCAATCAGGTCCAGATTCAATAGGGTTCTGGGTCACAAACATACGGATGCGCACTGCAAGTTTGGTGTGCCTAGGGTAAGTCGTTCTAAAGATATCTTGGTAACGAGAAAGGTGTGACGGACGGACGGACAGACGGACAGACGTACAATACCGACAATACCCTTCGGCCAAATTTTGGCCGAGGGGTAAAAACTCGAGTAACACGGCTGGACATCAGAGGGAATGACTTTATTTTTCATCAAAAGTAGGTCAGCTCAGAACTTGCTGGTAACAGTCCCCTAATGCATCTTCATGCCAAAAATCAAGGTTCTAATGTCAATGGTTCTCCTTATTTTGCCGACGAAAGGATTCGGATGGACTCACTCACGACTACCGGACAATTTGCAGATGGTAGCCTACTTCGTAGGAATATATATTAATTTTCATAATTTAATGAAAATATATGTGGACATCTATCACAGGCCAGGTAACTGTGATCATGCTGTAGACCCACAACTTAAATGAACACCTCTAACACTGCACAAATCCGTCTGAACCAGCATTTTTACTTTTCTTCTTCTTTCTTTTGCTCTCTCTCACTCTCATTCCAGCAGCTTTTGTGGTACTGTCATTATTGATTTTCAGGTCCTTGAATTTCTAAAACCAAATTTAATGAATTTTCGTGTTAAAAAGCACCCTGACTGATCCTGTTATTGACATTTCTTATAAGAACAAAGGAGAACAAAACAACACAAAATATTATTATTTACAAATTTTATTGGATTCCTCATATATCATCATAAATGATTCATATTATTTACACACTTATAAGATAAAATAACAACAATGTACATGATATATGTAACAATATGGTTTGTGTGACATCTCAGGATATATATTATTGACATCATTCCTTTGGACAAAAAAACTCCAGTGTAGGGTGGATCCATTGAAATATAATCCCTAAATTGATAGCACACACGAGACAATAATGCTCAATCGTAACCATGCCACATAAAGGATTGAAAATCTGTCATATATGAATATATATGCAATACGCAATATTCCATTCCACATTCATGAATGACTCACTGATAATCATTTCCAGTATTTGAACAGAAATAATGAGTCTAAATCGATCTGCATTCATCCAAGCAAATACTGGATGATAAAACAGCAGTATGGAATAGTACATATACTTATAATACTGCATTTTGTTGTTAAATTAATTCTTCAAATTTATCGATTTCCAAATCACATGACGGATTTTTCGCAATTAACAGAGCTTCGCAATACATTGTTTCCACGGTGAAGTCATCATTGTTTTCTTGTGAATCTATTTTTCAACCCATACATGTACAAGTGTATGGATCTCACTTCCATGCCCTCTCCTTCCCCGGCCAACCAAACCCAATTTGTATTTAAAACGCAATCAACCTTATCACAGATAGCTCGTATTTAACAATAATGAAGTAGATTACTTCAGAGTTGGTCAAGTGAATAATGATATTTCCCCACTAACCATGCTAATCTGACTACCATTCATTTAAAAAAATAAAAATAAAAACAGGACAACTTTTGGCTAAAAAAATATGAAAAATTCTTGGAATTATTGTGTCACTGACACACTGATCATTTATTGAAATTTCTTGCTATTTCTGCGAACATCTGGATGCGCTAATTTTGAGAATATTTTATCAGTTGCATAAAAAAGGTGTGACATAGTTATGAAATTAAAAACCAGAACACCAGATGTGTGTATGTTTCAAGTGTTATTCACAGTTCAGTTTAATTACTGGGTACCTGAAATATCATAGACTGAAAAGCACGGAAAGTCAAGTTGCCGTCCAAAGATCAGAACACAACCTCAACATGCCATAAAACCCGTTGAAATTTTTTTGTGGGTATCTAACAACTGAAGTCGGCTTAGAATTTGAAGCCAAATGATAAAGCCATCACAGTGGGTTTTTTTTTAATCCAGTATATCCCTAATGTTGCAAAACCCAGATTGAAAAATTCAAATTTGAGCCGATTATCAATGTGATAGCCAGAGTAAACTGTCGAACATAATCATAGCCAATTTTTCGCGTGTATGCAGCCAGCCTATTGAGTTTGTTGGAGCCGCTTTAACAGAGCCTTTCTCATAGGATGTTGTTTGACGACCAGCGGACTGTCCAAGGCATCTTTGATCTTCTGTCGGTACTCCAGCTCCGCCACCATTCCCTGTCTGTACTCTTCGTCCTCACGCTCCCGTTCGCTGGTTAACAACGAGTTCTTATAGCGTATCTGACTCTCCAGATCGCTCTGGTGGTGCGTATTCTGGTCATGACGTTTTTGCCTCTGGGCCTCGTCCAGTCTCTTGTTCTTCTCAATGGTACGAGCCAGCTCCTCTCGCTCCAGTTCTGCCTCTTTCTGGCGAATCTCGTTCTGCCTCACTGCAAGTATTAAACCATTGAAGAATTATCACATGTTTAAGACATCAGAATGTTTTGGTTTTTTTAAATGTGGAATTTCACTGTCAAATTTGTAGGGTAGAGAATCCCTGAAACAGTTTTAGTACACCCTCTATTCCACCAAGCAGAGATGATAAATTCTAGCAAATCTAGAAAACTATGATAGTACTTCTGTGTTACATGCATCCCCAGCTATTTTATGAACATTAAAAGACCTTATTCGCAGCCATATGCTTACAATCTTAGGACAAAATTGGTACTACACCGGCTATGGTTTGCCAAATTAGCCACAACACGATAACAGAATATTGAACGTTGGCTTTAAATCAAGATTCACATACAATCTTGATAAAATGAATTCTTATGCTCCCCCTTTGAACATGAGCTATATGATTGCCTGGATTGAAGTACCATAGCTTTCGGTGACCTTCAGAAATTGACCATTCATGATGCCACTTCAATGAACATGGATTCAGACTGTGACTGACTGGTCCGTGTAGTAAAGCATCAAATATTCATAAGCTGGGTCACTGGATGTAATGGCCCGATATAACAACATATATAAACGGGGAGCATACATGTATTTTACTAACATTGCTGAATTCTGTAGTGTTAGCCAGGAAAGACCAGTCCATTGGAAGCAAAATGTCAAAATCTGACAAAAGTTGATTTTTAACCGGCAGCCTTTTATGACCTAGCTGGCTAACAACCTGGTGCAACGAATTGCCAAGTAACAAAGTACTTACGTCTATCCTGTATCTGTTGCTGTCGGACTTGTAGAACCTGTTGGAGGAGTTGTTTCCTGGCCTCTCTCTCCAGACTCCATTGATGAAGACGTTTCTGCCATGTCCTTTCCACCTCTTCATTGACCAGTCTCTCTAACTCCTTCTCCTTGGCCTTCTCCTCCTCCATCAGTTTGTGTAAGTACTCTCGATACCTCCTATCTTCCTCTCTCAACTCTTTCTGTAAACATAAAAAAGAAGTTCATCTTAGAGACTTGGAAATGGTAAAACCTTTAGGCCTAACTGGTTGAGTTTTCAGATGATTTTTTTTCTTTTATATAAAACTGTCAGTTATTACTTCACTCTGTTGTCACAAATAAATTATCTTCCCAAACAAGTTTGAGAACATAGTTTATCTCCCATTATAACATGTATAAGGGGAGATAATTTACTTGCGACAAAGGGACTGGAAGTAGTGTTCCCCACACACTTTTCTTGATATAGTCTTTCCTATGAGTGGTGAGAGAATTTCATATTAAAAACTATGTTAGACAAAAAGGCTGTACTTTCATTTTCAGAACAGCTTCAAAAAGAACGAATTATTTCAAACACAGCTCAAGAACTATCAAATAAAGGTGTACATGCCTATTTGCAAGACGGCAAAACAGCAGCTTGAGAAGAAAATTCTTCTGTTGGTATTGTGAAAAATAAAGCTGATTTACATCACTCAGTTTTAAGGACAGTAATCACTCTCGCTCTCCATCACTCTCCTATTTTTTTCTCCAGGAGAGCTTCTGATCACTCTCCTCGACACTGCCAATGCAATGGAGTGTGATATTGGAGAGAGTTATGACTACAGTGTAGCCTCGCTATAAAGCATTCTTGCGAGCCAGTGTATCAATCGATCGGTTATGATAGCAGTTCTGGATATAAATAGCTAGAGGGGACGGGTTTCCACTAAACCGAACCAATCAGTAATCCACAGTGAGGTTTGAGTTTGGACTGGTTTAAATTTCATCGCCAGCCAGACTACCTTTGAAGTTACGCTGAAATCAACATCGAGTGCCAAAGCAAAAGCAGGCTTCAGATACCTAACTGACACGCTAATTCAAAACAACGCTGGGGATGAAATGTACGAAATTGTGTAATAGACGCATCGACTCGAGAACTCGTCCAAATCACCAAAAAGGTTTAGGTAAACCCTCTGCGAGGATTTAGAGATTATCTGGACTTGTGCAGATGTGTTAAAAGGTGCCTCAATATAGCACTCATTCTGATATAAGGCGGCTATTATGTTGTCCCCCAAATTAACAAATGCCTGTTATTTCAACCCTTTTATAAGGCTGAAAATCTATAAGGCGGTTCAAATTTGGTCCCCCAATAACAGCGTTATAGAGAGCTTAGACTGTACTCTATTACTCCAAGTGATAAATTATCACTCTCGCATCACTCACTCATGCAAAACAATATCCTGGGGAGTGATCAACTGCTCTCGCAGACTTTACAAACATGAGAGACTGTGACAGTACCTTTCTCTGTATCTGTTCCATGGCCTCATTCCTCGACTCCTCCAGTAACTGCTGTAGGATCTTCATGTCAAAGGCCAGCTGTTCCTGTTCCTCTCTGGCCTTCTTCTTCATCTTCAGCTGTAGTGAGTGGTCTAACATGTCACGGGTCTCTCTCTGCATCCTCACTTTCTCCTCTAGACTTCTCTGCTCTTCTAACTTCCTCAACACGGCTTGCTCTCTCTGTAAGAAAGAACATTATGAAATGTCAGCATTTAAAAGGACTGGTTCTCTAACATTATATCAGAAGGATGTGTAATTATTGTCAAGATTTTGGGTATATAGTTCATGTAAGAGGAGATACCGCTTTTCAACGTGACTTCACAAGTTAGCATTTGGAACAATGGCCGACCACTTCCCCATTTGCTACTATTGGAAATCCCGTAAATTCACGTCACTTCGTCTTACATGAACTATATGCCAGATTTTGCAACAGATTTCTCCTACTTGGTGATTGAAAATTTACACTGGTTTAAGCAGTGGACAAATGAGTGAGTGAATAGAATTTAACGTCACTTTCAACAATATTTCAGCTATATCACAACGAACCAACTAAGCACCACCCAGCCCAGTTGTGTTCCTGCTACTTCAAAGAAGAAATCTTTGAAGCAGCATGGAACCAGACACCCTCCATCCACCCTATAAAACACGAGGACAGCGCACAAGACACAGACAGGACGCTTAATGGTGCAATAAAGACAAGTGATATTACAGAGCTAGACA
Source organism: Hanleya hanleyi (assembly GCA_036873755.1). Taxonomy (NCBI): domain Eukaryota; kingdom Metazoa; phylum Mollusca; class Polyplacophora; order Lepidopleurida; family Hanleyidae; genus Hanleya; species Hanleya hanleyi. Next base: position 14,090 of record JAVTVY010005543.1, on the reverse strand, counting down.
TCACATTATCAAGTTGATATTGTTAACAAAACATTTGCTTTGAGAATTAGAGATCAACAGAGATAGAAATCTCATTTCACAATGTTATGGTGTACTGCCAGCTGGAAGGCAGCTCTTGTTATGATGAGCTTTTCTAAGACTAGTCTTCAACATTTCTATAACAAAATTAAATTACTGGTGCTAAATCCTGAGCTAAAACACAGACATTAATGACGATCCAGAATTTTTTTATCACTTTTTAGTATTCAACATGGCCACTAGCCTAGCAGTTTCAACTAAATAGATTACTAGACTGAGTAAGCACATACCAGTAGAGCAGCCTCCTCCTGTTTGAGAACCTTTTCATCAGCTTTTTTCTGCTCCAGTGCTGCTATCTGTGTCCGTAACGTGTCAAGGGTGCTTCTGTTCCTCTCATGCTGTGCCCGTGCATCTCTCTCCTCTCGAGCCTCCTTCTCCGCGATATCCTGGTACCATAGTTTGGCGTACATCTCCTCTTCAGCCGCTCTCTGCGTCTCCAGTTCCTCTTTCATTCGGATCTGCTCCAGACGCTCAGCGCACACCACGTCCTGCTGGCGTTTTGACATTGTCGACCGAAGCTCCTCGCACTGACTTCTGCAAAATTATACAAAATGTTAATTTATTCACACTGCAGCTTAAAACAAAGGTCTATCAGTGAAATGATCTGGCACAAGAACTGACAAATAGTAATACATGTACCATTGCAGAATAGAAGTTCAATCGTCAACTTTCCCTTCAAAAACAGCATGCCCATTTGATCTAGTTATCAATTTGGTCAATTTTATTGTATCTGCTGTATTCCTGTGTGTCAGGAAAAATAAGTCTGTTATGTGAGCCTTTGAGTTTGACGACTAAAAAAACAAGCCATTACAGCATCATCACTGTTACAACTCTGTCACATCATTCTGGGACACCATCATACATGTACACAGTCAATATGTCTCCTTGGAAACAAATGACATACATTCATGTATCAATCTACATACTAGTTGCAGAACTGGCATGAGACTGCAACCAAAATGATCAAGAATTTCACATAAAACCATTTGCTTACTTGAACAACTGGTCCAACTTTTCCTGAACTAAATCCAGCCTTTCTGATTCTCGTTTTTCTTTGAGGAATTTAGCTCTTTCTCTCATTTTTGCCTGTCTTTCTATCGTCGTTTCTTCTTTTGCTTCCATCTCCCTCAAATACTCTTCTTCCTCTGTGCTCAATAATTCTCTGAGTCTGCAAAAAGTCAAGAAAGAAGGAAATCTAATCATTTATACATGTACAATTCATTGACATAGTTGAACTTTTAATGTATTGGCTTCATGAAAGTGAAAGTGATACCCTTTAACATTACCATGATTACAGGCTAATTCATTTTTACTCTATCTCCGACTCCCTCCCTGAAGTGTTAAGTATTGCATGCTTATCCACTTTATTATAATATATTGTACCTGGAGAAAAGGCTACTCAGTACATTTAGTTCAGCGAGATCTAACATTAAACAAATCACCAGTGTTGAAGAATATACCAGAATATGCATATAGAGTAAAGTACTTGATGAAATTCACAAACCTTTCTCTTCTATCCTCTATACTGAACTCTTCCGCCTGCATTAAGCCTTTTACCCGTCGTTTAACTGTGTTAAGTTGAATTTTTCTGTCTGTCCATTTCTCCCAGTCATTTTTCAAATCGCAAAGTTTCTGGTAATTTGTCTGTGATTCTGCCTCACTTAGCATTTCTTCCTTCTTTCTCCTTTCCAGGATGAGGTATTCTGGTGGCCTCTTGTTTGGTGGTCTCGCCATCTGATGGGAATAATAAAAGCGAGTAAGTAAGATTTAACATCATTTTTCAGACATATCACTACGGTGTCCATGTTTACATGTGCCAGGACAAGAGATCGTGTTCAGTTCCTATTATCCTGGACAGTCATCAATCCAGCCATTGCAGCACCAGTCACTTATCCAGGTATAGACCGAGCTCAACATTGCTTAACTTCAGTCATCTGATGAGAACAGGTGTCCCCAACATGATATCCCATCTATAGAATATTCATGTGACACTCAATATCTGCATTTCTTTTCTCAATTTCATTTACAAAAAATGCCAAAGGATACTGCTTTCCCAGTATTAATGGATTGGTTGATCCTATTTTTGACAACTATTACTTATTGCCTAACAATAATACACAGTACTTGTCAGGGGAAATATTTTCACTGTCAAAATAACAAGGAATGTATTAGTTCAATCTTGAACGTCGCTCGCATGGGCTTACTCCGTTCAACTCAGCCCATTAGGGAACAATGGTGCAGATTCCCCACAGATTCTATGGGGGCGCTGTGGACTCGATTTTCTTGGAGTTCGTCCCGCTTTTAGCTCTGCTGTGGCTAGATAAACATCTTACAAATATTCTACGACATTAACTTCAGAAAATCTTTGCGAAATAAAGACAAATCTTACCTTAGACGACCAACATCAGTGAAATCCAAACGACGGTAGACTGCGCGCGCGAAAACGTTCCAAATTTACGCTCGGTTACATGTTTTCAAAAAGTGGTATCGTGCACGGAAACGGACTGAATTGAATCCGCTCAAAATCATGCATTCCAGGAACAAGAAACCGCGATGAAAATAAAAGCAAATTCTACGAATAGAGATCACATAAAATATCACTTGCTTTGATTCCAGAATATTTCCCTCCTTAATATATGAAAATGTGTACATTTCAGTATGTCAATAAATGTTTAAATGATATGTTGTAAAATCTGTCAATGCAGAGTTTGCTCATTAACGCCACTACTTTTTTTGGTGAGAGAACTTATATATATATTTCTATCTATATTTCCATCGCGGTTTCTTGTCCGCTGGAATCTAATTCTTTTGGGCAGATTCAATTCAGTCCGTTTCCGTGCACGATACCACTTTTTGAAAACCTGTAACCGCGCGTAAATTTGGAACGTTTTTGCACGCGCAGTCTACCGTCGTTTGGATTTCACTGATGTTGGTCGTCTAAGGTAAGATTTGTCTTTATTTCGCAAAGATTTTCTGAAGTTAATGTCGTAGAATATTTGTAAGATGTTTATCTAGCCACAGCAGAGCTAAAAGCGGGACGAACTCCGAGAAAATCAAGTCCACAGCGCCCCCATAGAATCTGTGGGGAATCTGCACCATTGTTCCCTAATGGGCTGAGTTGAACGGAGTAAGCTCATGCGAGCGACGTTCAAGATTGAACTAGGAAGCAATTTTTTTCTTCATAGAATTAAGAAAGTCTGAGCTTCCTCTAACCCTGGCTTCCCAACAAAACGTTTCCATATACATTCTCTAGTGAGAGACAATTACACACTATCATAATGCCACCTGGTCCAGTAAATTTTGGTCATAATTCCAGGTTTTATACTAAAATAACAGTGAACATTCTCTTCAATCATGATGTAACTTGATGAAATCATGTTGCAAGTTTTCAGGGATCAGAAAGTTACATGCAGATTGGATAATACATTTGTATAAGCTTATGCGAAATATTGTGCTATAATTCTATTACTTGGATAGTCAGCAATGAAATACTTACGATAGCAACAGAATGTGGAGATGGCCCGGTAAATTCCCGGGTTCTCCGGTGGCGCTGTGAAACCATCGCCATTTTTCAACTCTTTCGACCGAGTTCTCAAGCCAAATTCGGTTGAAGTTTCGTGCTTGAACACCACAGTTGCAGTACTGAAGAAGTAAACAAGAACGAGTCAATTAAGTATATGATAAGCAACCCACAACGCGTGTCCTAATTATTGCATTCTCTGGACATTTTGAAGAGAAAGCTATTTCAGCTTCCAATGTTTACCAGTCGTGACGTCACGTAGCTAGGCAGACGTACACAAAAATCTCTCAGCAGGGGTGATCGATTCACTGGTTCACAGTGATGCATGGATCTGTTTTGCACTATTGGTCAATATAAAAAGCGAAAACGGATTATTGTCATACGGATTGAACCCCAATTTCAAACGCCCATCGGCACCGTTACAAGAGATACAATTTTTTGTGTTCAAAATGTATAATATTTTCACAATCATAAAAAAATTCTACACTACATGCAAAAATTCACCACTGTCGAATAGCGTCTCTGGCATTATATTCCGTACACTTGGGATTATCATGCACCCGCTGCAATGAAAGTATATTTGCAGATTTAAGAATGCTGTCACATACAGATCTTTATGTTTCGAGGGTGACTAATGCTTATATGTACTTTGCCAGTTTAACAATTATGGGCAAGGCCTGAATGGGGAGTAGCATTATGTTCTTTTATGCTGTAGACAGAGGTCTCATTTTATGATTGTTGGCTCCTTGCGGGCACTTTAATTAGCATAAATAAAGTTCTATTCTATTCTATTCTATACATTATTTCGTCCTGGTATATATGTACTGGTATTGAGGATGAGATAATGTGTATTCTCCATCTTATTGTTCTCTCGCCACGATGAAGATAACTACTTTTTTAATTTTTTTATTATTATTATTTTTTTTTATTCTTTCATGCCTTTAGCTGTGTCTCAGCATATCTGTGCTAATAAAGAATTGAATTGAATTGCATTTCCTGGTATATACCGTTCACAGTGTGTGATAGAAGACCTACGGTACACAGACTTATAGGCAAGATAACAGCCGGCGGATTTGAACAATCCTAGGAAATTAAAGTTAACCTTTGACGTTAATTGTGCATCCGCATTGTCAAGTATCAGTTATTATGTATAGGTAACATTCTCATGGCATCAGTTAAGAAGATTACAAACTCTGACAACATTGGGAGAATGATCGGTAATCAATTCAATTTGATTGCTCCCACGGTAAACAATTCAATTCATAAGACATGGTTACAAGTTATTCCTATCACACCGGTAGTGTATATAATATCTGAATAAAGAGCTCTCCCACTTTGATTCGGGTGACAACAATTTTTATAATTCTAATGCCCAAGTGAAGGTGTATCTCCAGCATCATTCTCCCCGTGTCAGAGTTTGTAACGTAAATGTCGGTGTATAGCTAAAGTTGCAATGGTGCAACAGACTAGAATATAATAGTCAGATCTGATATCCAGCCCTCGTCCACAAAGGAATTTGCGCGTCAATAACCGAAAGACTCATGTCACAAAGTCCGTGTCCAGCATGTTTTTTTTTTATTTGTTTCGGATTTTCGAAACAACCCGTAAAGAACAAAACCCCTGGATGGAGAGTTTGACAGCTTCCGGTTTCAATTTTGGCGCTCAGTTCGAACAGTTTAAACGTGTCTAAATTCGTTTCCAACAACAATTCCAAGTGTAAATAGTATGTATTGTTCCAATAATTCTTTCGCAATTAATGTTCGGGTATGGTGTGCCTCAAGGCTCCATACTGGGACCTGAATGTTTTAATGTTTTTATCAATGACTTCCTGATATCAGCATCGAACATACTGAAAATTAATTATGCTGACGATAATTCCTTGTATGACCATAAACCATCGATTGAAGAACTGTTATCTGTTCTAGAAATTATGTGAGACTAGGAAAGCTGTCGGTTGGTTTGAGGACAACTGTATGATTGCAAATCCTGACAAATTTCAACTCTTTATTATCAGTCCTAAACTAAAGCGGAAGTGTTAACGCATACAATGAAATTAGACTCGCTTGAGATAACGAGTCAGAGTCAAGCCACTGTACTGGGTATAACTCTAGATCACTTACTAAACTTCGGTGAACATGTTTCCAAGGTGAGGACCAAAGCAAATAGATCTTTGAGTGTGCTAAAACGTTTGTCTGCTTATCTTACTGAATCTGCCAGAATGGATATTTTTCGGTGTTTTATATTGTCGTATTTCGACTATTGCTCTCCAGTATGGCACCACTGTCGTCAGAAAGACAAACTTTCTCTGGAAAGAATCCAGAAAAGGGCACTTCGGTTCGTTTTCAACGATTACGTGTCACCGTATGAAATATTACTGGAGAAAGCAAATGTACCATCTCTCGTAATCAGTAGAGAGAAAACGATTCTTCTTGAAATCTTCCAAACACTTAACGACCAAAACGCCCCATACATGAAAGATATATTTCAATTACAGTATTCTAGACACTCACTCAGGGATGACAGAAAACTAAGCATTCCCAGGGTACGAACGACAAAATTTGGTTTAAATTCACTAAGATATTACGGTGCCAAATTATGGAACAGTCTACCTATCGAAATTAGACAGTCGTCAACATTAAACACGTTCAAAAGTAGAATCAAAGATTTTCAAGGTATGAAATGCAAATGCTATCTCTGCTCAAAATAAATATCACGTTTACAATTTATGTGATAGAGTTACGGGACTATTTTAGCCATAATGTTTTATGTATATATTTTATATTGTTATTTTATGTGTTTTATTGTCTTCCAGTCGACAAATAGCCATCAGTGCTACTGTTTTTAAGTTGTACAAGTTCGACTGTCCGCAGGTCGCAGACAGATCTGTTCTAACCGGCGTTTTCAGCAATGTTCCGCTATCTTCAAAATCATGACGGTGACCCTGTCCCTGGTATCAAATCCTGGACGAAATATCTGGAAGATACCATCTCCTGGCCCTAAAATTAATTGTGAACTATTTTTACATCTCTGGATTGACTCAACTCGAACTGTCGGGCTATCGTTGGCCTACGATGGATTTGATATTCAGGCTACAAAATAGGCCTGTGCAAAGTCCTTTCACAAATATTTCTGGATTATACACCGTCGCATTAGAATGAAGTTTAATCCATAAGCCTTTTCGCAGTTACAAATTTACAACAACAGCACCATGTTAAACGCATTGCATTCTGGGATCGGAGAGGTGATACTTTCACTTCCTGTGCTGCTAGATTAACACAAGTAGCCCAGTGTACGGACTGATCTGCTGGTGATTTTACTAACCCTACTGGGTAAATTGTTATGAAACTCGAGAAATCAACGTAAAATAAACTAGGAAGCATGTCAGTTTTTCAGTCTTTTGCATATTTTGAGAGATAAATGATCTCTTCATAGCCGTCATCATCCCCGATTCTTGTAACCGCGAAAAGGCTTATTGGAGAGGAACAGAACATTGCAATTAGCGCCAGTGAGAACAGATTTGTTTGCTACATTCGGTCGAGCCAATGTTTACTTGTTTATGTGAAATGAACACAGAGCCTTGTTTGACAGCTGGATTTCATTCTTGTTTTGAACGAATTAAGCTGAAAATGTCAAGTCCATCACACAGTGCCAAACAAGATAAGATATGGAACTGTCCCTTAGGCAATTATGAACTCTCCATCGCTATTGGACTGCTCCAATTACATATCAAGCCTGACAACAGGCTATCTTAATAGAGTTTTCATACCGAAAATAACCGAAAGACGTGACAACGTGAAAAGATGTCAACGGAAACTCCCGATTGCACGCTGGATTCGACCAATGAAATAACCAGTTGCTGGTGGGCTGTAAAAAATGTAAAAAGAGAATCTTGCAGCCAACAGCGTGCGTGTTTCACCTCCAGACTTGTAGTCATGGCCTGACTTGCCAAAAAACGAAATAATACTTGTAATGTTGAAATGCTGGAGTGATTGTGGAATAAGGCCTCTCCCATAAACCTCCTGCAAATCAATAAATGATGCTGTCAAGGCGTTCGTCAATGACGCTGTCGCCATTTTGTATCTCGCGCCAAATCTTGTCTGTGCTGCGACCTCTGCCTGGAGATCACAACCGGAAATGACACTATTTCTTCAAATTATTGCAGATAAAAGATCATAAATTAGAACAAAAAATACACTGACGGTTGCAGCTTGGAACACAAACGCTTTATTACAAAAGAAAATGTTTTTCAATTCAAAGATCATTCGTTTTAATTATTTGCTACATGTACATACCTCTGTTATGGCAGAGACAAATCTGCACACACAGAAAAAGATGAGGTGAGCCGACTTGTCAACCCACCAGCAAACGATTGGTTGTTGATGATCACATGTTTTTGCGCCACGTGACTTGCTTCTCCGAATGGACACGAAATTTACTGAATTATTCGTGGTGAAAAGGTCTATAAAAAATATTTGATAAAAGTTGGTATTTTGATTGGCTGTTCACTTTTATCTGGTTACGAAAGATGAACTAAGGTGACAAGGCTTTAATTAATGATTTGTTGTATCTTAGGTATCAGACTTGCATCATTGATGTTGTGACAATGTCCACTTCCTATCGAAGAATATAAAAATACATGTATTATGTTTCTTTATTTGCCTAGGGCCCTGTCAGTGTGGGCCTGCCATAACCTAGCTAAGTTTAAATTAGATTCTCCTACCTCAACGCTATATAATCAAACTATACATCCGCATGTTACAAAACCGATCTGTTCACACCGGCCGTTGCTGTAAGGTTCTGCTCTCTTCAGATGGGCTAAACTTCATCCTCATCTGCCAGTGTAAAATCCAGAACCATTTGTGAAGGCATGATAAAAATTTCAGCCAAGAAATCCGCCTTGACTGTTCGAGTTCAAGACTATGAAATAGTCTCAAACCAAATGGGTTGGAGGTTTAGTGGTTTTCTTGTTAGGAGTACGGTAATTTCCCTATTAATTCGCGATGTAGTGATGAAACTCACCACTCCAAAAATTGGCTACTTTCGAATTATTTGTTGAGCCAATTCTAGAAAAACGCGAGTGTTCGAATTAAATGTCGCGCCGACTTTCACGGAGAATCCAAAATGGCGGACCGCTTCGCCGTGGTCGTAGTGATCGTATTTATTAACGTGTATTAACTTTGAGATCTCACCATAGTTTCCATAAAATGCAGTGTATGATGTCAGAAAATCTCCTCTATCCTGATAAAGGCGTCTAATTTTATTCGAGGAAGTCAAGCATATTTATCGAGTGACAAGTTCAGCACGATCATGCAGATTTTTACATCGTAAAAGTAGGCCAAAACATTGAACGTATTCCTTCCTTTTGTTCAGTATTAGCTATGATCTATATTATGAAACCTAACTGACATGGAATTGAATGAATATTCTATATATATAAAACTATACACATATTAGAGTATTCCATGTTCAAGTCGTTCGGTATGTCGACGTTGTTGTTGTGAACCCTGAAAATGAACCAAGGGCAAATTTATGTAGGATTATATCACGAAGTTTTAGACAGATCAGCGGACTGTCATAGACTTTTTGGTCTTCATTGTGCATGATTTTACACACACCATCCAGGACTTGAATAAATATCCCGGACCTATGACACGAAATTAATGTAGAATTAACGGCGGATTGTACAAGAGAACCGAGTGTCAGTCGGCAATACACGTTTCGATTTGTTTGTTTCAAGTATGAGAATATCTATTACGGTACCGGTACTGTAACAGTTTACTAAAAGTATAGGTCGAAGTATGATATCGTTCTGAATATTAATTAAATACTGTTATGTTTTCATCTCCGAAACTTTACCTAATGCCATTTAAATGTTTCTCAAATTTGTTTAGCATATAGAGTAATGGAATAGCGAGTAGCGATGTTTTGATTCTTAGTGTAAAAATGCGCGGTGTAATTCCAAAGAATTTTTGATTGCTGGAATTTTGGTAAGTTCGTGGGTATTCATAAGAAATATTTTCATTCACAATAAAATATTTAACAAAACCGGAAAGAGTAAGTCTTTATGATAACTATATTTGAACAAAACAGAGCACATGCAGAGATGATTGTTGTCGGCGCTTCACATCGCGAAATTTGTTTGTGTCCCCTTGTGGGAAAACTGACGCTTGTCAACTGTGTGATTTCCTGTCTATGTTTCATTAAACGATAGGTGTATTTTATTAAACTTTTTCATTTTAAGTTTATCTAATTATCTAAATAAGCAGGTGTGTTTTGCCTTATGGCCAGTGTCACAGTTATTGAATTTGGTGTTATATAAGCTCAACTGAATCACAAACTCAGTATTACATATTTCTCAGACCCTAAAACACCGCCAAGTAAAATTTTATATGAGAAGTCACAATGGCTGCTGTGCCTTTGGCCCGACTGCAGCTTTTCTATAATTTATAAATATACACTCAGTAAATATAACCGGATCCACTTCAGAGAATATACAGAAATCGACATCTCAATTAACTGGTAAATTAGACCGATCTATGTAAGTTGTGATTGTATTCTGGTCGAAGAATCATGGCGAAAAAATCTACCAAATGTACAATCCCATTTCTCAACGGTTTAGTGAAATTAATTCAGCCTTTCAGAGAATCTAGTTGAGGAAAGTTATAAAATATATCCATATGCTCAATATCATGATGCTTTTGTCCGTGCAGTACTGAGAACCATATGTGGATGGATTTATTCCATTTTTCTAAAAAAAAATCTAAACAACACTAATATCGAAATTACAACCGCGGCATGCGATTGTTGACTCCAGGTCAGATCGATAGCCGGCTTCATCTGAAAATATATTAGCATAAAATGTATTCTATTTAATCACCAACGTATAAAAGTTAAAGGGGGCATGAATTAATGAGGGAAAATGAACCACCGTAAAGACTTCAACAGAAAAGGAGCGCCATGAAAATTTCCTTAGACCGTGTCACGTCGATCACCGTTGTCGGTGATTTTTATGTTCCGTTCAAACATAATTCATTCGCATGCAGTTCTGCCTTCTCGGAAAATATTCACCGTGTTTTTCAAATAAAGGAATGCTGGTTTAAAGAAAGATATTTGATATACGAACGGCTGGAAAGTGAAGAATGATTCAATAGCGGGCCGTGTGCAGACACTCGACCACGTGCGGGGACTACCGTATATATTTTTCCTGACTGCGGCGAAACGCGATCAAGTTAGGATAAAATTACAGGACTGCGGAGTTAATTGAATCAATTTTATTCCTTATAGACTGTAAGTAATAGTAATTCAGTCTGATTATATTGTACCATTCCCTGTTGTTTCTCTGCGCTTACAAATAATAGCATACGCCGATATACTATACGAGATTCTAGTAACACATTCACTTTACTTTCATTGACACGAACTCCGTGGCGAAAACGGGAGTGTTCGAATTTATTGTTTCACGGATATTGAAAATGCTCCCGTGTTCGTTTTATTAGGATGGACAAAATCACGACAGCGGAAAAATCGGCCGTTTTCGAATTAAGTTTGGAAGGTGAATTAATAGGGAAATTACCGTAATCACTATAGGTTCTTCTTGTCAGCATCTCCATATGATTACAGCTGACAGTCAAGCTCTGGAAGCAGAGCGACTGCTTACAAACCCACCCTCACCACTTAAATTGGCTTGCAAAGACTCTTGTATTGGTTGAGTTTATCTATGTGGAAAGTGTTAAATAAAGCTTTGTCCTGTTTTCTGAAAAGTTTAGCCAGTCCACTACTCCACTTCAACAACTGCCATATTTATCATAGCATGTCAATGTTCACTGGGACATATTACTCTGTTTCACGTAACATAAGTTTTCTGATGCTTCTTCATTGGACAGCTGATGTCAATCCTATTTGCAGGGAATTCCATCAGAACCAAGAATGATCATAGTGATAGCATCTGCATGGGGGGGGGGGAGGTACGTTTGTATTAGTGGACAGTGCTGAATATTTTGAAGTTGAAAGTCTTTGTGGTCATGGTAAGTAAACTGCATTCAAATAATGCCACTCGCTTTCAAGCTGTTGTGTAGCAAAGGAGTTGCCTTGATATAATGCATGACTACATTTTAAAACAGCAAATATTTTGCCAATGTCAGTAAATAATAGATTATGAGTAAATAATAGATTATGGGGCTTACCTTTGTGTAGCCATTAAAAAGTGTTCTTTCCTGCACCTAATAAATACATAATGAATAGTGATAATCTATGTACATGTATTACAAGACTATATTGCTGGCTTATTAGGTTTACTGTATTCGTATTAAATCCAGTTCATATCAAGCGGATGGACCAGTCACCTGTTGTTATGTTTTTTTCACCACTTTTGGAAAATTTTGAATATCTTGAATTGAATGAATCATAGAAAGCTGCAACTTCATATATTTCTTCAAATACAGCTTTTTAATTGGCTGTGCGGCTTAACTCTTTAATTTGGGTACTGTTTTGGATCTCTTCATTTGGGATAAATTCAGTTGAAATAGTATATCAGCTAAAATAAAGCCATACATAATTGTACCTGGAATTAGTGGTATAAAACATGAATTTTCAGTTTCATATCATGAAAACCAACAGTTTGAGAAAATGCCTGTATTTGCCCCTGCTTATTCAGGCTGTTATCATCCAGTATCTATGAAACACTATCAATATTACTTAAATAAAAATTTGTCCAAAAACATTTCTGAACTTGGTCAATCTTACATACGGTACACTATATCTCACTTCTGAGGAAATTAATCTCCAAATGAAATTTAGAGTGAGATGAAATGGGTTCTCATCATCACCTGTTTGTGATAATTTTCAACATATGAAGTTCTCCAAATAAATTATTCATCATATCTTGCCAAGTTCAATGTTGCCTTGGGTAATAACAATAACTTTTTGTCAAATGTGGATATTTTGAGAATAATGACAAATAGAACATGCTTGGTAGTTCTTGAATGCTGCTGAAAAGAAGTTTTGCAGATTTTTTTGATCAAAAATAACATATTGTGTACCGGCCGTAGCGAAAATTGACAAAGTTGAAAAATTGAACTTGTTCAAACATCTTTATATTAAATACCGTTGATGCAGCCTTGCTTATATACTTGTTCATATTCGGCTTGTTATATGATTTGTTAAATTTGCTTCAAACAATTCCTAGCCAACAAGTTAAAACAACAAGAAAGGTTACTGCATGGTCCTGTCCCTTAAGTTATATCACACAGTGTGCTGTTTGTGGGTGAACATATTAGTGATAAAGTGGGTTCATATTTCAAAGCTCAATTGATACACTTACCATCTCATCAACAGGGGATTCTCTTTCTGTGCCAGATGTTTGAGCCTGTTAATATGAGAGAGACATGGAGACAGTAAGAGTAATGCATTCAGCAACTTTCATCTATAAAGCGACGATTGAACCCTCCTTTTCAAACATGCTGTTACCTTAATAATTAGTGGTCTTTCATGACCAGCTTCCGGGTGCGCAACCATAGCGCCGGTTATGGTTGGCCATCCCTGCCAGAATTCCTCATTTAGAGGCTGCCTCTAATTATTTTGTACCATGGTATAAAATGCCAAGCCTGCCATAATTCGTATTTAGAGGCTGCCTCTAATTATTTTGTACCATGGTATAAAATGCCGAGCCTGCAATAATTCCTATTTAGAGGATGCCTGTAAATCGCCAAGCCTGCCACAATTCGTATTTAGAGGCTGCCTCTAATTATTTTGTACCATGGTATAAAATGCCGAGCCTGCCATAATCCCTATTTAGAGGATGCCTGTAAATCGCCAAGCCTGCCACAATTCGTATTTAGAGGCTGCCTCTAATTATTTTGTACCATGGTATAAAATTGCCAAGCCTGCCATAATTCCTATTTAGAGGATGCCTCTAATTCATTTTAGCCGTAAGTCGTAAATTTTCGCCTTCTTATTACTTCCACCAATGATAAGCGCTTCACAAATTTGGTGCCATATCTCTACGCTTGTTACAAGTTTACTCATTGGTCAAATTTAATATTCTTGATATGACATCGAGTTGTTTATGACTTACGGCTAAAATGAATTAGAGGCATCCTCCAAATAGGAATTATGGCAGGCTTGGCGATTTTATACCATGGTACAAAATAATTAGAGGCAGCCTCTAAATACGAATTATGGCAGGCTCGGCATTTTATACCATGGTATATATTATTTACAGGCAGCCTCTAAATACGAATTGTGGCAGGCTTGGCCATTTAGAGGCATCCTCTAAATAGGAATTATGGCAGGCTCGGCATTTTATACCATGGTACAAAATAATTAGAGGCAGCCTCTAAATACGAATTATGGCAGGCTTGGCATTTTATACCATGGTATATATTATTTAGAGGCAGCCTCTAAATGACGGCTGCCTCTAAATGACGAATTCTGGCAGGGATGGCCAACCATAGCTGTTCTTCCGAAATTCCCCAATATCAGTTCCACAATCAGT
>JAVTVY010005542.1:0-38598 GCA_036873755.1 Hanleya hanleyi | reverse complement strand
CCTGCTCCAGTTTGAGCATGTATATACATTAAGTTGTTGTGAATTAGGAAATCACTACGTTGTTTATCATATACAACGTTTCTCGCATTTTTTCACATTACGCTTTCCTATTACACCTTTGACGGCATGTTCATTACGCCGTCATGTGTCTCTCATACACCTGTGCGTCGTTCTATTACATCGGTTAGACGTTTCCGGTACGCCATAACGCCGTTTGTCACGTCATTTCTTCATTTGCGAGATGTATATTTTATATCCATTCATCGGCACCCCCTTTGATTCTTCATCGTCGGTCATCGGCGGGAGGGGAAGTCCGTTCGTTTGGCGTCATCTTTCCACTTGTATCAATTCTTCTCGGGTTTTTCACATTGTGATTTACTTAGGTTCGTCGTTACTCTACGAAGAGAGTCCTGTCCAGACCTTGTTGTTTCCAGTCTGGAGTTCAGAATATCAAAATTGTATTACAATCAGCAGTATTTGGTCAAATACTGTTATATGGAATAGGTCTTTGGATTATGGACGTGGATATTCTCTGAGGACGACGGCGGGAATGTGAATGACGGACTAGTCACCTTTAATTGAATTCAGCACAGTGTTGTTTTAACAAAGAACCATGTTGACTTTAACACACAAACATTGTGTTGAGATCCATTTACCTTAGGATTGTGCTTAAACAACACAATGTTTTCGTGGTGTACTTGGACAGTTTTTCCGGCTTTCTCCATCAAGTACTTTATTCCTGTATAGACCGTTACACCAATGGTTACACTTTGACATTATGGTTCTGTCATCAACCTTAAGGTTGTTTATTATATGTAGGACCTTACTTGCTACGTTCCTATATTGGTCCTGGTGCCGAGGACGTGATACCGTCCCCGATTCTATTTCCCTCGCAATTGACTTCCTCCTTCACCTTCACCAGGATAGGGAGTTTCATATTAGCACCATGGAGGGCTATCGATCTGCTCTGGCTAGCGTGTTACGTCTTACCTTTGGTACCGACTTTAGCCTTAACGATTATATCTCTGCGCTTATTCGCGCCTTCGCATTACAGTCGCGTTGTACTCGCCAACTGTTACCGAAATAGGATATCGGTATGGTTCTGTGTGCCCTGATTTACCATCTTGTGAACCCTTAGAGTCCGCGTCTATAAAGCTGTGTCTTATGAGACGGCCTTTGTGGCGGCGTTTGCTTTGACGTCCAGAGTGTCTCATCTTTATGCTCTTTAAAGATCTTCTATGACCTGGACAGCGGATTGGTCTTGCATTCTTTTCGGCCCATTCCTGAATTTATTGCCAAAAATGAGTCTGTTCGTTCAGGTCCGTGCGCTCAACGTCGTACTCCATTCCTGCGTTGTCAGACTTTGTACATGGCCTCGGGGTCGATCTTCTGCCAGATCCTGTTCGAGCCTTCCGTCACTATCTTACTCGTACCGATTTCGTCGGCTACGGT
Organism: Hanleya hanleyi; assembly: GCA_036873755.1. Lineage (NCBI taxonomy): Eukaryota > Metazoa > Mollusca > Polyplacophora > Lepidopleurida > Hanleyidae > Hanleya > Hanleya hanleyi. Next base: position 37,146 of record JAVTVY010005542.1, on the reverse strand, counting down.
TATCATATCCCTTCGCCGGTCAGCAAGGCTTGATATTTAAAAAAGCCGCGTAGTTGAAGAAGACCATAAAATAGTCTTATCAATTGCCAGAAGGTAGATATACTATTGACGCCCCCACTACTGGCTTCCACGTCTTCTAATGTGTTTCGTACCATCGCTACACATGGCCTTTATGGAAGAACTTGTCCCTTCATGATATTGTCCAGTTCTTGTGTCTGGACTGCAAATTCCACATTCACAAATTTCTATCTGTGTGATATGTCAGTGCAGTCAGATAGTGTGACCACGCTTAGGCCACTAAGGGCTACCTAGCACGTGGTTAGTTCTTTCAAGAAGAGAGGGGGGCAGAATTTGTCACCATTGCAGCAAGGCAGCCATCTTGCTCCAGGGAAGCTAGCTCAAATGGTAGAGCGCTCGCTTTGCAGGCGAGAGGTACCGGAATCGATTCCCGGGTTCTCCAAGCCAACATTTGTCTCAAGTATGTTTCAATTTTAAAACTTCATCATGATCGTCTTTGAAGGAAGGAATAAGTCGGATAGACGACCATGGACTCTCTAATCATCAATCTAAGTGGTCTGACACTTTGAGAGTTTTAATCTTTGCCTTAACTACGGTTTTGCTTGTGTCTTTCAGCTTGAAACTGACTTTCTTCTGGATGATCTCAGCTGTGTATCCTACGCTCATCTCACAAGACAAGTTGGACGTAAGTCGTTGGTGGATTGAGAATGGCGTGGCTTGGCGCCCTCTAAGACCAAGAAGACCTAACAACCCGAGTGGTAGAGGATCCTGACATCTTGGTAGAGTTTGCATATCACACCATGCAACATGGATGGAGGCACTCAAGAATAAGTATATTCTGTATCATATCCATGATTTACCCTTTTAAGGGAAGACACTCAAAAGATAAGTTAGATTAGTATCTTCTATTACTACTCCATATTACCCTCGGCTTTGCCGGCCAGGTTTCTTTTGTTGAGATTTATGGAAGAACCTGCCCCTCCTTGACATTGTCCAGTCTTGTCTGGACGGCGAACTCCACGTTCACCAATTTCTATCTGAGAGATATCAGTCCAGTCAGATAGGATGACCACGCTTGGGCCGCGTATAGATGCCCAGCACGTGGTCAACTAAATTTTTTAAAAAAAAGGGGGGGGGCGGCATTTTGTATCATCGCAGCAAATCTGCAAATTGCTGTATCATCTCATCTCATTCATACTATTGGTCCACATTTGATTGATCACATATTGAAGGAAGAAATAAGTCAGATGGACGACCTTGGATCCTCTAAGAGATGTCGGACACTAAATCATTACTCTAAGATGCCTGACTCCATGGTGAGTGTGATCTTTACCTTAATTGCAGTTTTGATTGTGTCTTACAGGTTGAATCTGACTTCCTTCTCATGATCTCAGCTGCGTCATCTACGATCAACTCCCAAGAAGCAAGTTGGACGTAGACGTTTGTGGACTGAGAGTGGTGTGGCTTGGCGACCTCTAGGCACGGACTGTTTATTTGCTTCACCCGGACTTAGGAACAGCCAAGAATTTGCATGCAGATAAGCCTTACCAAGTAGACCCTACATTCTTTCGTAGCGGGGGTCCCTCTTCTTGGTATAGATGGCTTCCCGAGTAGACCCTACTTTTCCTTAGTGGCGGGGGTCGCTCTTCTCGGTTGAAATTAATTCCACACCACAAGCACAGCTACATGGATGTAGCAATCAAGATAAGTACAAATGTATCTTATTCACATTTTAACCTTTTCGTCCTTGACCAGGTTTAAAATTGTTGATTGATTGATTGCTTCATGCTAATACATACCATGTTTTTCTGTGTCATTCCAGCGGTTACTTAGCCTACTTTTGGAACTACTTCAAGACCGAGGTTCCCACCTCCATATGTTGGTACTGAGGCATTAATTCAAGCAGGTTTAAGACTTAGGAAGCAAATATTAAACATTTATAATCAATGTTTCTATTTGTTACTAAGTCAAACCTGCTTGAATTTAATGTGCCCTCCCTTCCTTCCCCTCGTACCGCGGCCTTGTATACTACTGGTCTCGGTTTGAGAAAGAGGATTGGAATAAGGCTTACAATGACCTTTATAGTAACCACGCTGGATTGAATGGGAGAGCTCTCCTAGGGGCAGACAACTCCTAGGGGAGTTGATTTTTTCTTTTAACTTCCGTTTTTCTACGTTTGATTGTGCATTTAATCGGAGATAAAAGGCATTAATTCAAGCAGGTTTGACTTAGTAACAAATAGAAACATTGATTATAAATGTTTAATTTCACAGTTCCTAGATTTGATTTTCTATGGTGAAAACAGTCCAATGAACAGTTCAAATTCATTTTTTGGAAAGCGTTCCGAATTCACGAACATTTTCTGATCGTTCACTGATCGAGTTACCAGAATCATCATTCTGCATTGAGTCTCCTTGGTGATAGTCAAGGACGATGCTCTCTGTCTCAGTCCATAGTCTGGTATCATCACTGCTTCACTCTGCATGGCAGTCGATGATCTTAACACATTTTCAGATTTCCAGGACCACCTGGATTGGTCCAATCCACCATCTCCTCCAATGCGGCAGGGGTTTTCCTCTAGTACACGCACTTAACCTGTGTTTGTCTAAAGGGCCTTTGTGGACAAATTATCATCAAAACACAAGACCTCAATCCCACTTCTGACACCAAAATGTAAGGTCACGAAATTCATCGCCCTTATAAATTCACGCAAGTCCAGGATTGAGGGTGTGATATATACATGAGTTTATTCATATCCAGAATATCAGGACAAATGAATACCAGAAAACTAAGATTTCCATAAAAACACAAAACCTGAATTCCAGCAAAACCCCTGCATATTAAATCAGTGGATGGCAAAGATCAACATTGTTCATTGGGCCATCTCCAGATAAGCAGTCCATTCCCACAGGCTAGAAACGGGGAAACACCATGGCCTTCCCAGGCCAGGGAAGGCAACCAACCATCAGATGCTGGCGGCATGGTCAGTGCCCCAACCGAATGCACATGTCCGTCTCAAAGCCCGGTACTGGTCATTTTAACCAAAATTTTGGAAACCCTATCACTCACATTATGCGACAGCAAATAATCCCCAGGTCCTTGATAAGGAACACACACTGAGGTAATTTGTGAACGTGATGTATGAGTAAACCAATATATGAGTCACCTAAAGGTGTATCCACTACATATATCTGCCTAAAACCCGGCAACCATCAACAACAAAGCTAGATGTTATGGCAGTAAAATAGTTCTCCAAAATATTCCTACTCTCAGGCCAATTCAACTCTGCCATTAATCCCATAGCTGCCCTCCATAACCCAGTGTGGGTGTATTGAGTAAGCAACCTGTTTACTTTGCTTAAGAGAGATACCAGATAACATACTGACCACAAGTGCAAACTAGCATTATCAGACAAGGTACATAGAACATGTCCTGACCATTCCTACCTATCCCTGTTCACGATTATGTAACCTGTCAATTTACCCATGTTACAAGTGTAACATTGAAACGTCACACTAATAGATACACTTGATCAATGGCTCAAGGTCAGTTACTCTGATAACGTTTTACTGCATATTACAGATATGTGAAAGTGATTACCACACATGTACTCAGTTACATTTCCCCATGTGTAATGATAGGATATGCCCTGGATGAAAATACCCAGGGTCATATGGTCACTGTAGCATGAACTGTGCATGAGAAGGTGATAGAGAGAGCTCGCCATTGGGGGATGTGCGCAATACTGAAACCCATTTAATAATGAACCCTATTGTAGTGAGGGACAGGTGTACAGTTACAGCTCTGTGACATACATGTATGATAAAGTACAAAGATACCCATGTAACTTGACAATACTTAGGATGTTAATAGTAACAATATGGTAAACACTCAAAAGGTTCAAAGCAAAGGTTACATAGAGATCACACTTGATTGGTCAGTTTGAATATTTATAATGAAATCCGACATTTTCATTGGCTTGTGAGATAAATTTGAAGAAAATCAGCCAATCAGACGAGTTTCTGTGAAGGTTAATTGTGATTTTTCTCAATTTGGCAGTTTACTCAGGTGTTTAAATTGTTAGATTGTTACGAATTTTGTGTATATTTTTTTTCCAGGGTGATGAATTTGCAATAACTGGCCTCGACCTTGGGGAGTTGGAAACAGTTGTGATTGGCCATAACAAAACAGGGCGTGGCCAAGGATGGTTCTGTGAGAAGGTTGCCGTGAAGACTTTGACCTCTCCTACAGAACAGGTCTTCCTCTGTAACAGGTAGGCATGTCTGGCAATGTATTGAAATTACTAGAAAAAGTCAATGATGAAGGAAGAAGATTGAAAATTAAAAGTTCCTAACTCATATACATGTAGATTCACTCCAATGTCCTCTCTCTGAACCAGGGTTTGTACATCTCCTTGAAAACTTTGAAAAGTCTGTAAAATTTTCTGTTTAGAATTCAAGGCCTTGAGAAGCCTTGAAAATTAAAAAATATATGCTAAAGACCTAGAAAAGCCATGAAAACGGGAATTACTGTCAGGGTCGTATACAGGCCAATTTACGTACCGTTTACCGGTGCACAAATTAACAGGTCCCACAAAACGCCCAAAATAACAGAGCAAAGAAGCCCAAATTAGAGGACATAAAAAAAAAGTTATTGGTACCTAACAAAAGAAACCAGCCATGGTTATGTGTAGCAAATGAAATAAATTGACAACAAATTTTTAATGCTGCTTGTGAAAATGATATTTATTCAGAGTCTGAAAATTGGCCTCTAAAGGCTCCTGATTGCCTCACAGACGATGTGGCGTTTCTGGCGGCTGGGGGCCTGCGACCCTCAGGCCCCCGGATGAGGCTGGGGGTCTAGCGGCCCCCCGACCCCCGACTGAAAGGGTGCTCAAATTCAAAAGCTGTAATCGCCCGACTGTCCTTTGTTGTCAATTCATTTGTCAAGGTGAAGCTCAAAGTTTTGCTGTCCTTAGCTATCGGATGGCAAAATTAAATCCATATTGCTTCTCCAGAGACACACACCTACAGTGCCCCTGGCTGAAATACCACACCAAGTCTGCATTACATGAATTCCTAATGACTATACGCCATGTCTCTTGAACCACGTGATTTACTGATATGACCAATCAGAAGGCCATTATTTAACTATGAGCTAAAAAACGATGTAATTATAGGATAACACACACGGGCACAGAGAGCTTGCTTATACATGTACGTAAATAAAGATTTCAAGTGTCAGTCATGTGCCTCACACAGCAAATGTTATTGGACATCTAGAAAGAGCCATCAATACTCACCCGGGGGTCCTTTTTTTAGTGACAGCATCTACTGGAGAACTAGCATTGGCATCGCTGTCAACTCGATGACAATGAATTAACCCCATCATTGCATTATATTTTTTCCAAATGTATTCGAATGACAATGTATGAACAATATTTAAGGGAATTCTTACTCATGTTTCATTAAAAAGAAAAATTAAGAAAATTTATTTTTATGGCTTGAATGACACTGGAAGTAATATACCTTGAACACAGGAACTATACCTTGAAAAGATCTTGAAAATTCAAGATTTACGAACCATCTCGCTCTCTCTCCATCGCTCAACCCCTGATTTTAAGACAGGACTCAGGGGTAGAAAACCTTCATTTATTTGTCATTGTTTTCAACACTAACTTAAATGTTTACTTCCACAATTGTGTCCCTTGAGATTTGTCCAGTTTACATGTTTATAAGAAACGGACACTGGTTGATATTGCAGGTGGTTGGATACTGGCTGCGAAGACAGAAAACTTGTCCGAGAGTTGCTTCCTTTAGCTACTGTCACTCTTCAAGCAGAGACGGACGATGACCTAAGAAGAGAAAGATCCAGTATGTATTTCCTATATATTATTTCAGTTTGCCATCAAGTTGCCTTATTCACTTTCCTTTCTGAATAGTGAAAGTGCAATAATCTTGATTCGCCCCAGGAAATTTGTTGAAAGTGACGTTAAACCCTATTCACTCATTCACTCACCCCAGAAATATCACAATCCAATACAAGGTGTAGAGTGAATTTCGCAGAAGGAATCACATTGCCTATTGTCTGGGGAAGGTGCAGGCCTTCAAGTGACTCCTTCATATACTTTTTAGAATTTCTTGTATTTTCCTATATGTAGGCCAAAATATCCAATATTTCAACTATTTCTCATGGAAACTTTCACCAGTGCTCTGAAATGAGTCAAAACATCAATTCCAGAAAAAAGTACAAAAAAAATGAAAATTTAATCTCTTTGTTGAACCAAACATCAGATAGGTCTCCTCAATCACCGCCAACCACTACATGTATGACCACATTCAGTGGGAATAATTTGGTTAAACACCGGTAAACTACCATGTGTGGAACCTACAGGGTAGTCATGACTCGTCTTACAACCCTATATTTCCTATATTTTAATAAAGAATTTCTATTTTCTCATATATTTTTCCAAATGTCCTCCTATATTTTCACTGCAAGTCACTTCAGGGCCTGAAGGTGGATTTTGTTCAATAATGTGGAGAACTGTAAATATTCAGTTCAGTTTAGTTGCCATATAACCAACGCAGGGATGAAAGGCCCATACAAAGTTCACACATTACGCTCATGTAAACCTCAAGTAAAAAATGCTTGCACAAGCCACATTTCTATGTACTGATATATCTTTACAGAGGGCATATGGACATGCACGGCGAAGATGACAAACGAAGACAAACTACAACATCATACAGTTGACCTCACACAATCCATCAACATTTCGTTGGTGATCTGCGGAGACAAAGGCGTCACGGACATGATACCACTCGACAATGGCAATAAACTGGTGGTCGGAAAGCTGGAAGAGTTCCGTGTAGGTCTTCTTGGATTTTGATTGCTGATATATACTTCAGTCTATATAATGGATTTTTGTGTATAGAAACTCCATTGTACCAAGTGATAGCTTTCAATACAGAATTCGGTCAGTTCGAATTTTTGAATAGCAATCTGGCCTTTTGATTGGCTTGTCTAGGAATTAGGAAAAAAATCTAACCAATCATAGAGTTTATGTAGAAATTAAGTGTGAATCCTCTGTGGATATGACAAGCGGGACAGCGTCTGAAGACAACTCAGGCCATCGGCACCCCCTACATACTCTACATAAGGAGGTTGTAGATGAATCCATGTAGTGTTTACCACACATTTTTCTGTTCATCTGCCAAGATAGGATTCCCCTTTAACGGAAATTGATGACTAACTTTCCACTACTGCAACATCGTTCTTGCAACAGCAGTGGAATAGTAGTCCTGAATTTCTGTTAAAGGGGAAAATTATCTTGGTAGATTAGCAGAAAAATGTGCGGTAGACACAGGGTAGCTGAGCAGAGTTGAGTTGGAATTTCCCAACTCACTTTTCCCAATGAAAAAATAATTTGGTGGACGTGAATTATGGACTGAAAAATTCTATGGCACTCTGAATAGTTCTATTCCACTTCAAATAAACAAAAAGGTAATAACTCCCTTTGAGGGTAAATAAGTGTCCTGGTGACTAAAGTCAAGAACTTCTACAAAAGTTGTTGAGACCTATTGTTTAACTTGTTCATAGCTAAATAGATGGTTAATCACTTATGAAAACTGCAAAGCTTGAAAGTTTGATACATCCATTTGAAATTTATTTCAAAGGTTTAGAAAGTTATTTCAAAATTGGTAGTTATCAAAGAACTTGTGAATAACCTGTTTTACAAGCTGATGAACATATTCACTATCGAGTTCTACACAATTTTCTCCTTTAGTTCTGTATATTTCATTAGAAAATCTTTTCGGATGGGACGACTTTGCATAGGAAGTGTAGTTGTATTTTTCTTCCTATTATAACCAAGCAAAATATAATATGACATTGTGATCATTTGTTCTAGGGTGTCAAATTTGGAGATATCGGTAAGATAGAGAAGGTGCGCGTGGCAATCGGGAAGGAGACTGACCTTGACCTTATTTGGATGTTGGACGAGGTAGATATTATTATCATTACAATGTTTGAATACCACATTGTATTCATTTTTTCAGTTCGGTTAATTTTTAATCCCCAGTACTATTCAACAATTCATTGAATATTTATTGTGTTCAAAGTGAAAAATATCAATGTTCAGGTCATAACATGACAAAAACTTCAATAAAACCAGTCTCCATCATATAAACTAGGACTTGAGCAGGAACCAATGTTCAGTTGCAGCAGTTATCAAAGAGGGAGGTGGTGTTTAGAATGATAAATCATTATGTAATCCTTATCAGATAAATGTGTTAAATAATCAAAATTTAAATTTACCATGATTCACACAATAAGCCCCCGGTTACAGGCCTCAATCATTGAGGGGACAGACTTGTACAAGTGACACTTTATCACTTCTTCAAGTGATTTTATCAGGATTCCTAGCTTATATATTTTTTGTCCCCCAATGCCTGAAGGGCTAACAGGGGACTAGTATTGGGGTGCGTCTGTGCGTTCTAGCATCTGTGTGTCCGGCTGACTTCATTTAGGGACAATAACTGTGAAAAACTGAACAGATTCTTTCACATTTTGTATGTGGGTACCCCACCTCAAGATCTCATTTGGGATTGTTTTTCACTCCGATCCGTCCAAGTTAAAATTTTGTTTATGGACAATAAATTAAAAAAACCTGTGGATACCTTCAAGATCTCGCTCGTGATTGTTATTCATGCCGATCCACCTAAGGGTGGCACTAACTTGGGGGCCAAGTTAAAAATTCATTTCCGGACAATAACTTACGACAACCTGAATGGATTCTTTCAAAATTTGGTATGTGGGTACCTTGCCTGGAGATGTAGCTTCGCTTAGGATAAGCGAATAGGTGGCACTACCTGTGGGCCAAGTTAAAATTTTGTTTCCGGACATTAACTTTTGAGAACCGGAATGGAATCTTTCCAAATTTGGCATGTGAGTACCTTGCCTCGAGATTTGGCTCGGGATTGTTTTTTCGCACTGATCCACCTATAGGTGGCGCCACCAGGGGGCCAATTTATATATTTTTTTTCTGGACTATATCTTTGGAAACTGATTGCTTGTACAAGTGTATCCCTTCACTGATAATCTAGACCTTAAGTTTTACAGTTGCACCCTTGTTTACGTATCAGATAAAGGGGTATATCTTTAAGCACTAAAACATACATCCTCCATATATTATAATAACATTATTTTATTATTCATATTTTCCATTCATCCCGTGCGGTTGTGATGAAGTACAGTATTATTGAAGAATACTGTGGGTATCTCTGCGTTGTTTGCTGCGGCAAAAGTATTATAGTTTTTTCTTTCCTTGTGCATTGCTTGACTAATATTGTGCCATGTATTACTCCCTTGTAGTAACCCAAGTAAGGCTAATTCTTGGCTTATCAACTCAAGTAAGGCTAATTCTTAGCTTATCAACCCAAGTAAGGCTAATTCTTAACCTATCAACTCAAGTAAAGCTAATTCTTAGCTTATCAACCCAAGTAAGGCTAATTCTCCACCTATCTCACCATCTAAGGCTCATTCTCAATCTACCTTAACAGATAAAGCTAACTCTCAACTTATCAGATATGTGCCACTTATCAGGAAAATACATCCTAAACTCACTTGGCGGCTCAGTTGGAATGTGTTTTCCTTCTCTCGAGTGGGAATTTTCATCCCAAGATTAAATTTATATGGGATCCTCTTAATCCCTCTAATATTTTATCCCAGATTGAAGTGAGTATGGATCATCGTTGTCACCTGTAACATGAATTTTTTGTTTGTTTCCAGTGGTTCCACACCTAGTCAGAGTGTATACCAGCTCAGAGGATGATGCGAGCACATTCTCTACGGTCTTCATTACCTTATATGGAAGTCAGGGGGACAGTGGCAAGCGCCACCTGGCAGTAAACCAAAGAAACACCACCAAGTTTCAGGCTGGGCAGGTGCGTGTATGGAAAGCCCTCTGATAATTCAATCACAGGAAGTGAAATTTCTCACCATAAAATGTGGGGTATAATAGATGGATACAGCTAAACCATTTCACCATCTAGACCCTCTGGCGATGATTCTTATATTCCAAGAATGTCTGATTATACAGTGAAAACTGTATATACCGACCATGCTCGGGATCAGATTATAGTATTGATTTTGACAGGGTTCTGGTTTATCAAGGTTCAAAATAATATATATTTACGTATTGAGACCATGGATAATGTCAGTATTCAGAGGTTGGTCTGTTTAACCAGGTGTCAGAAAACACAGGTTTCTCCATACATCTTGTTGTTAATGATCACCATTTTCAGTCCGGTTGATGAACTACATGATTGTACAGCTACACTGTAGTTCTTGGATCTTGAACTTTCTTCTGAATTATGCATGTTATTTTTTGCATGTCTGCTCACAGGTGGATGAGTTTGTGATAGATTGTGTATTACTGGGAGATCTGGACCGGGTGATGGTCACTAAAGGTCCTGGTAACCCCTGGCATTTGGACAAGATCGTGGTCAAGGAGGGGATGTTTGCTGGCAGTGAGGACATCTTCTCCTATAACAGGTATTTTATGTTTATCATTATGGCTGTTGGATATGTCTTCACGGAATAGTTTCCATTCTCCTTGATAAATGTGCAGCAGATAATCCTTTAAGGAAATTGAAGTGGATAATCTTTTAGGGAATTTGGAGCAGATAATTGTTAAGGGAATTTGGAGCAGATAATTGTTAAGGGAATTTGGAGCAGATAATTGTTAAGGGAATTTGGAGCAGATAATTGTTAAGGGAATTTGGAGCAGATAATTGTTAAGGGAATTTGGAACAGATAATTGTTAAGGGAATTTGGAGCAGATAATTGCAAAGGGATTTTGGAGCAGATATTGTAAAAGGAATTTAGAGCAGATAATTGTTGAGGAATTTGGTTTATCTGTCAGGTAGTTGCATACACAAGAGTCGGAATTGATTGTTGAGATAAGACTGCTAGTTCATGAAAAATAAAACAACTGAAATAACCATAATTGAATTTCCAATTATGCTGTGAATATGAATTTCGAACAAAATTACAAAGTCTGAATATTTTATGTTTTGCTTCCTCTTGGGCATATTTCATCAACAATATGAACATGATGGAATCATCTCTCACATAACCTCGTTAAAGTATTGTCATGCAAACGTCTCATTGTCTAACCTCAATAAAAGTACAGTTAGCATCGCAGTACATGTGCCAAAAATGACAATTTTCCATCTATATTTAAATCAGAGTTTACCTGTATCGGCCCCTGAGTTGCTCGAATGATGATGCATTGTATCTGATTTGGTTGATTGTTTAGTTGGTTGGGTGAGGCAGATCAGCAAAGTGAGGAGGTATCCAGGACTATCCCATTGACTGGATATGCCATCAGTTCAGTAGCCGTCTCCAAAGAGGAGGTCCCCAGTCTCCCTGAATCACGTAAGTCCATCTTTCTTGTGTGTAGAGGTAGAGATTTGATATCTTAAGTTTAAATTGAATACAAGTCTGTTTTGCGTTAGAAGACAGTAGCTCCCCCTCTCCCTTGCACTGAATAACATCGAATGGTAGTGAGGCTGGAGATAATTTAGCATAGATTTTCTTTTCTGTGACACATTTTCAGTTTGTTGAAGCTCACAGTTACATAATTAATGACATTTCAACGAAATATAGTCCTGGAAGTCTGAATGAAATAAATTGACAAACAAATTTTGCCTAGTTACCTCCCCTATAGCATCAATATTAGTACATGCTTATCTACTACATCATACTGGTATCGCTGGTAAGGGAAGTGGACTTCTGTGGGCTATTTTATGAACTGTATTTGGGTCTATGTTGTTGTTCCTACTCTATGTCATAATAGATAATGCTATGCACTTTGAACAAGGTATTTGGAATATGTATCACTCACAATTAAACTGTCAGGTGGCATATATGGACCCGCCCACTTGATGAACACTGTCAGACGGCGAACTTTGCCCTCGGATCATTATTTTTTGGTTTTCTGCACACAACCCTTTGCTGTCTGGGTCAGGGAAGTTCATGTCTGTGATACATTCTCAACACAACCTGTGATATAGTTGAGTGGTTAATATACCAGTGATGGCATGTAGCATATTTTAAATGATATTGCAGGGTATGGTATTCCCAGGTTGAATTGTACAAACTGTTTCTGGTTACAGAGGGTTGTTGGAAAGTGCAGACCCTGACTGGCTCAGAGCAAGGGACAGACAAACTGTCTACGGTGGTCCTAGTCCTGTGTGGTGAGAAGAGGGAGACGGACCCTCTACCTCTGGTCTCCGATGAAACAGATCTCTTCAAGGCAGACAAACTCGATGAATTCATTGTGAGTCGACAGAAGGGCTTTCTTAATTAATCCAACGTAGAGAAATAAGATATCGCCTGTATAACTTTGTGAAGTGGTTTTATGGTTAAGGTTCTGAGGTGAATAATTCTATAAGATATTGCCTGTGCAAAGTAGTCTTATGGACAAGGCTCAGTTCTAATAAGTGAATAATTTGATAAGATATCGCCTGTAATAGGTGAATAATTCAATGAGATATTGCCTGTATAACCTTGTAAAAGTGGTTTTATGATAAAGGCTTTAATAGGCTAATAATTCAATAAGATATTGCCTGTAAAACTTTGTGAAGTGGTTTTATGGTAAAGGCTCTAATAGATGAATAATTCAATGAGATATCATTCGTATAACATTGTAAAGGCTCTTAAAATGTCTCACCCCTATTTACTTCCACCACCAGGTGAATGTATCAGAGGATCTTGGTGATCTGGTCAAAGTACGGGTGGGGTTTGCTGCCAATCTGGAGAACAAGGCATGGCAATTACAAAAGGTATGTCTCACAATGTATCGGTATTCTCCTTATATCATGGTCTACCTGATACTGTTTTAGTAGATCTATGTGCACAATGTAAATTCAAAAATTCAAAAAACGAATTTCAAAAATGTTACCAAATGGAGTAAACAAAAAGGCCACTTCGACTGTTTCCTTACTAAGAAACATTAACAATGCTCTAACTGTGTTGGTGTTGCTGTCATCTAATATATTTTTGTTGACAGTCTTGGTGAAGTTAATCCAAGAAAATGAACCAGCTTTCATCCTGACTCAGTAAAATTGTCGTGGAAAGTGGTGGAATTTGACTGAGGCTATTAAAGCTGCACAAGCCCTTCATTAATGTATTGAAGAAGTTATCAGTTTTGTATGGTCATATATGCAGCAAATTTCCAACTTGGACTTGAAATATTCAAAGGGGTGGCCCAATGAACAGGCTGCGAGTCGAACAGCAAATGATGTGTAGTCACCTCTGTTGAGGAGACATTTGAATATTTCTACTGTCTGTCTCATGAAATATACGAGGCGTCTTGTCTGACTTACCACGAAACAAAGATGGCTGTACACTGAAACTTGTATTTCAGGTCAAACATGCTTTGACTAATTTTTCAGCCAAATATAATGGCACCAGATGAAGTAGAACTGAGTGTCTGGCTTGAAAATCGGCACTGTTGTGGGTCGGTCCACTGCATATGAAACTGGCAGGTGCATGTGGCGATGCTGTTGCACCCTCTGGTGTTAAAGGAACCACACAGGTCTTCCAATGGCGTTGGGGGGAAGTAAATCTGATTTGCTCATTATTGTATATTCAAATTACTTCCCTTTGGGTGGAGAACTCCATCTGATGCCCCTCGTTGTGTTTAGACTTGTCCAACATCATTCCAAAACAACATGGCGAAAATCTATGGATTAATATGGAAATTCCCTATCTTGAAAAGGAATCCTAACTTATTACGACTTTTATTTGATCTGGTGCGATCATTTTTGGCAGAAAAATTAGTTAGTGCAAGTTTGACCGGACATACAAGTTTCAGGGTACAGCTTTATTTACTTTATGATAAATCAGACACCACATCTCGTATATATTTGCTGGGACAGACAGTAGATTCTTGGTGCGGTTTACAATAATAGCAATTGGGATCAACCATCCCATCACCTGAATTTTCCTCTCCCATTATCTGTATATTGAACCAGCCAATCCTAGTGTCCCAAGTTTGAAAGTCAAGCTGTAAAATATTTGCAAATCAAAAAAAACAAAAAAACAACATTTAATAACTTCCAAAAATTGAAATCTCTCAATTTGAATGTGTGAATCCCTGGTAACCATGGTATCAATTGTTGTTGTTGTTTGGTAGGTGCATTTCCTGGATGAGGACACAGAAGACCAGTTTAGCTATGATCTCTCTGACTGGGTGATCGTAGATGATGCTCGGGACGGTTGGAAGGAGTTCCCCGTCATCTGGCCCGCTGTCCCCATACTACCAGGTAAACTGACCAGTCCTGTTTGGGCTGGTGGTCTGAGGTTTTATTTTCCCCAGTGTTAAAGTATATACTATTAGGCTCTGTTTCTGGAGATCTAGCTGTCATTCAAGTCTCGTGCAACTTTAAAATGCTAGCCCTCGTTCTTCATGTTGTAACATTCTTACATGGCTTGAGCTGGTGGTCATGCACTAAGTCCTTTGGTCATGTTTGTCTGGGAATCGTAATCACCAGTTGAGATTAACAGGTATTCAAAGCAAAACTGGCTACCTGGATGACAAACTGAAATAATATGAAAAAATTAGATTGCACCTTTGTATGAAAAATGGTAATAATTGGCGAAAATAGTAGCAAAAGTGTACATTTGGGGGTCTGACGGAAGGCATTGTTTTTCAAACCCCCACCTCGCCTCTCCCCATCCCGTCCCTTCCCTTCCTCGTCATGATATAGCTGAAAAAATGTCGAAAGCGACGTTAATCCCTATTCACTCACTCACTCACTCACCTGGAAATCAACTAATTGACCAACCTGTCTTTTCGTCTTCTCTAGGGTTAACATGGTTATTTAAAGAAATATAATACAGTGAAACCTGTATAAACCGACCATGCTTGGGATCAGATTATAGGGTCAGTCGTGACAGGGTTCTGGTTATGAAGGTTCAAAATAATTTACATATAAGTATTGGGACCATGGATGAATGTTGAGGTTGGTCAGTTTACCCAGGTGTCCGTATTCACAGGTTCTACTGTACATTATTTTATCCTCTGATATATTTTATGTATATATGCATAGATTTTGTACAAAAAAATAAAATCTTGTAAGTGATAATAGTTTCTCTGCGAGCTGATGTTCCATTGTTACTAAAATTGACTTTGAAAAACTCTGAACTTATCTGATTTGATATTTTAACTATATCAATTCAGCAGAAATAACTCCATATCCTTCCTTTTTGTTTTGTAGTCATAAAATACCAGGTGTGGATTCACTTAGGTGAAGTTCACAAGATGGCCGACAACACAATCGTCTATTTAGAGATGTATGGAGAGAGGGGTGGAACAGGACGCAGACAGCTGAAGAAATCTCTCAGCAACGACAACAAGTTTGAACAAAACCAGGTGGGATGTCATTATTTACACAAGACATGTCATATTAATGTACCTCAGAACAAAGTGTTTGGACAGAATGGCTGATAACTAATTTCTTTCCTTGAAAACTTTAGGGGGGGGGGGCGTATCTGCCTCCCATGCATGAGTTGTCATACTTCTGCTTTCATTCAAATTACAGACTTCCTTTAAGAATGCTTGCCGCGAAACTTTAAAATTGGCATTCTTTCCTTGTTTGTGAGGTCACATGATCATGTCATTGTTGGACCAGGTTGTCTGATGTTATAAATAAAATAGCATCAAACAGAGGAGGATAAGCAGGGCAAATATCCATCCCGACTTCGACAGGCATGGAATATACCAAGATTTTAAAAGAGCTACCAGTAGATGAAAGAGTTGATTACGATTATCCTAATTATCTCTACAAGTTTTTTAAGTTAATGCAGTATCTTTTCTGATGTTGACTGCTCAGGTGGATCAGTTTGAAGTGGAAGCTGTAACATTGATGAACATCAATAAAGTTATCCTCGGTCATGACAGTCAGACCCCTGGTAAGTACTGACCTTGACCTATTCTGTCATTTAATGAAAAATACATTAGGCTCTATACAAGCTTAAAGATTACTACAAGACTTGATCCAAGAATGTTTTAGACTAAACTGAACTATATTGTATTCTCTTGTACCCCAAACTGATAAATATTGTGGACATTCACACAAAAATATGAGATCTGTATACTTTGTCTGATAAAATTGTGTTTTTTTATTGTGCGATATGATATCTCTGCAATATATGGTAGATGAACTTGCCATAATGATATCTTTGTGATGAATGCTAAGTCTCTGTGCTGTATGGTGGGTATACTTGCCATAATGATAATGCGCCCGCCAGCTTAGGGCAGCATGGTTTACCATACCATTTGTCTGATACAGGAAGTAGATTAACAGGGCTCGAATTGGCGGCCTGCAAATTGCAATTTGCAGGCCAAATTTGAGGTGTTGCAGGCCATGTGAAAATTCGCCTGCAAAAAAAAAAAAAAAATTGCAGGTCATAATTTCTGTGGCAGAAATTGTTATTATCTTCTGTTCAGTGGATATTCTGGAGATCATTTTCGTCGACAGCATGTCCAAAAGGTAGAAAACTTTTCATCTTTTTCAACACAAAATACATCGTCGTGGTCGAGTTCAGATCGATGACAAAAGTAAATATTACTTGGAAATAGAGAACTGTTGTCTCCCTTTACTGTCCTTGCGCATGCGTGCGCCGCTGTTCTAGGAATCCTATTTCCGTTCGTTTGTTGCTGAGAGACTGGCCAAAATGAACTGACAGATTAATTTGCCGGGCTGCCAAATAATGAAATAAATTGTGTGATGGCAAAAGTATCAACTGTACGATCGTGGGGGTTTAACGACTGGCTCAACATTACGAAAAAGGAGAAAAAAAAACGGACATGATATTGTGACAGAAATGAACTGCTCGCTGTGTTCGAAGTACGAACGGCAAATTCAAACGGTGAGAAATTTTCAACAAGCTTGGATTAGCGGCACTCGTACAATTTGCTGACACTTACACTGAATGCATTAAGTGTAAAGTCCGTTATTGAGCTGTGGTCCATCAAAGAATTTCGAAAATCTCAAATTTTGCAATTGCAGGTCATCTTGGATTTGACCTGCAAATTTTTTGGAAGGGTTTTTTTTTGCAGGTCATCTCTCATGCTCTAAAGCGAGCCCTGATTAAATTGCCGAACAAATTAGGCTCTCTGACGATCCATTGTGATCACCAGTGTCTGTAGCGCCTAATTTTCAAAATTCGAAATTCAAAACTTTTTTGTAGTTTTGTTTAGGTTTTTGTTAGGGTTAGGGTTTTGCTAGGGTATGTTTGTTTGGGTCATCGTCGCCGTATGACCAATAAGGTTAGGTTCGAAGTTAAACTTCAAACAACCAACCAACCATAATGATAATGCTCGATGTCTGCAGCATGCATGTGATGTTTATGTGACAAATGTTGATATAACAACTTTTTTCGACAACAGGCTCAGGTTTCTTCCTTCAGAAGGTGGTCGTCAAAGAAAGCCTCGAGTCCGAACGAGAGTTTGTCTTTGAATGTAACAGGTGAGCTGTTTAATTTAGTTTTATTTTGTGCCAGGTAGTGACATTAATCTTATTATTAATGGTTGTTGCCGTACTGTATTTTGCTGTTCAGCCATCCCATTAATGTTCTAGTCACTGGATGTTAGACAGTATGATGTATCTTGCTGTTCTGCAATAATGGCATTATCTTCTTGTCACACAGCTGTTAGACAGCATGCTGTATCTTTGCTGTTAAGCAATAATGGTATTTTTGTGTTGTTCACTGGTTGTTAGACAGTATGCTTTATTGGTATTTTGGTGTTCTGCGTTAATGATATTACTGTTCCAATCACTGGTTCTTGATATATGTATACTGTATCTTGATGTTCAGCAATAATGGCATTAATGTGCTATTCACTGGTTGTTAAACAGTGTGCTGTACTGGTATTTTGGTGTTCTGCGTTAATGATATTAATGTTCCAGTCAATGGTTCTGAGAGATATATGTATACTGTATCTTGTTGTTCAGCAATAATGGCATTAATGTGCTATTCACTGGTTGTTAAACAGTGTGCTATACTGGTATTTTGGTGTTCTGCGTTAATGATATTAATGTTCCAGTCAATGGTTCTGAGAGATATATGTATACTGTATCTTGTTGCTCAGCAATAATGGCATTAATGTGCTATTCACTGGTTGTTAAACAGTGTGCTGTACTGGTATTTTGGTGTTCTGCGTTAATGATATTAATGTTCCAGTCAATGGTTCTGAGAGATATATGTATACTGTATCTTGCTGTTCAGCAATAATGACAATACCCTATTTCTTCTAATTTTTCGAACAGCATTTTTAGACTTGAAAGCAGAAAAATAACTTTTTTATGCCAACTGATGCTAAATACTGTGGCTTTGATATGTTATTTATCCCAAGAACTGAAAAAATAGCTGGTAAAATTTGTGGAATGTTAGCAGAATTTCTCTCTGCAGATGCCTGAAGTTAAGTTTTGCCATCTGAATAATTAGAAGAAATAAGATAATGTTCTAATCACTGGTTTAAAAATAGTATACTGTATCTCACTGTTGTACTAGGTGGTTTGATGCCGGGGAGGATGACAATCAGACAGAGAGGGTGTTGATGTTAGGAACAGAATCTGCAGACCAGCCAGATGGACCACCAGGTTTGTGTGGCCATTGAACATCCATGAAGTAATCCAAACAGCTTTGATCAGCTGCATTCAATAACTAACTTTAAGCTAAAATGACAGCGAGACTGATTTGAGTTTAGCCTGAGTATCCTTCAATGCAATTTCATCTGTTGTGTATTTTTTTTTCAGCTTTATGTGAAACTGAAATGTGAAATTTTCCAATTCAAGAGACTGCAACCATGTTAACATAATCTGGGCACGTGACATTGAGCAGTTGTCTAACTTGGAGTTGTAAAATCAGATTTCCCTCTATGCATTAGTATGGGGAAATCTTTATAACCAGTGATAACCTGACGTATCTAAAACACTGCTATTGGGGGACCAAATTTGAACCGTCTTATAGATATTCATCCTTGTAAATGCATTGAAAAAAATTGGGGGACATCATGGCACAGGCTTCTTATCAGAATCAGTACTATATTAAGGTGCCTTATAGCGAGGCTACACTGTACCAACTGAAAGTGACATAAATATTTCTTAATGTAAGCATTATAGTCCATTACTAATGAGTGATATGAAATATTCACCAAGTAATCTTAATTAAATTTTTTTCCCAACATGAAACCGTACCCACAAGAGAAATGAGATTTTCTACAAACCTGTTGCAACCTGACTGCTGCTCACTGATGTATGACCAGATTCTGTTCATTTTCATTGCATTAATCAGAAAAAGCTGGATTTACCTGTACACAATGCAGTACTTACATTTGTTCCATAAAAATGTACATTTGGGTCACCCATGTAATTTTGTACCATATATGCAATGTTAAAAACATTTAAATAATGGTCAAGCCATATGCCGAATGTACATATTTCCCCGAGCAGCCCTTAATGAATAGCTGATCATGACAAATCCTTGTAAGAAACTTTTCACACATCTTAAAATTATTTCTCTAAGAGTTCCGTGAATTTTGTATTGAGTTTTGACTGTTTTTCCTCTCATTTTGTCTGCTCACCATACCAACATGTAGGTGATGACTGGAAGGTTTGGACGACGACAAACAGTGAAGAGGGATCAGGAACCAGATCAGCTGTAGCTCTCATCCTCTACGGTGATAAGGGACACTCAGAAACGATTGTCATCGGAGACGACATAGATTTCAACTTTCAAGATGGCAGCACGCAACAGTTTGATGTAAGTCCGATAACTGTTGATCACTCTATAGTCAGTTCTACTGTATTTTATTCAATGGTTTTCTGACCAGCAATCTGATTAAAAACAGACCAGTTTGTAAGCGGTCAGTGCCTGTCTTATCGGCTTCCTGATTCCTGTCTAACCATGGAGCTGTATCAAGGTCCCGAAAAATGGAGGATGCATGTACAGAATATGATGGACATAATGCATAGCTTCTAGTTCACTCATTGGATTATTAATCACCTTCTGTTGATCATATACCCTACTTCTTCCAATTTTTCTAACAGCATTTTTAGACTTGGAAGCAGAGAAAAACACATATTTATGTCGACTGAGGCCAAATATCATGGGATGGATATATGTTAATTCTCCCAAGAACTGAAAAGACAGCTAGTGAAATTTGTAGAATGTTAGCAGAATTTCTCTCTGCAGATGCCTGAAGTTAACTTTTGCCATCTGAATAATTAGAACAAATAGGGTAAACCTATAAATACTGGATTGACACACTCAAGGTTTCCATAAGAATCCATTGTTTATTTTGCCCGGCAGATTAAAGTGCTAGAGGATGTGGGAGAAGTGTACAAGATCCGTGTGGGTTTCCATGACGTGGAGGCAGAGGGGTCATGGTTCACTGACTACAGTCTTGCCCCCACCTGGTTTGTCGATACAGTAAGTCTGACCAGATAGAAAAATACGATGGACTTCCCAGATTTTTCCCCACATCAAGCCAAAATTTTACCTAGTCATCGATGTCACGCAATCAGTTGTTACATTATTGGAGAAATACTTTATTGACTCAAACGTGTGGTATTATGAGGACTTACTCTACTCATTTTAATACTTATGAGAGAGTATATTACTCGTTTATAATATTGAGTACGGTACTTCATTTATTTGTAACGTTCACAGAGTATGCCTACATGTACGTCATTTTTGTAAGACTGCTGAACCGGCACGGTTTCGAGTCCTGCTGGTGCGTGTGTGAAAGTTTGCCAGTTACTTGCCGATGGGTAGTGGTTCTCTCCGGGTAAAATCTTGAATAGATGGATATCATCATATACATGTATGTCCTATATTTTGTAGATAAAACTTGAGAATATAAAGACAGGGGTGGAGTACTCGTTCAGTGCCAAGATGCTCATTAAAGTGGATGGAGAGAGAGACTACTGGCGAGAATTCCCCGCGGAAAAACCCAACCCAGAGGAGATTCTACCAGGTACTGAAGAAATTAGGCAATGAATATTATAGTGCCTCGCCTTATTTAGTGAGAAGAAAGGAGGCAGATGACCATTGCACAGGAGATGGTATTTGTCCCCCGATGCCTGAAGGGCTAGGAGGGGACTATAGTATTTGGGTCAGTGTGTTGGGATGTACATCCTTCCGACTTTGTATCTACATAATAACATCTGAAAAACTTAATCAATCCTTTTCAAATTTGGTATGTGAGTACCTCGCTCAAGATCTCACTTGGGATTGTATTTCTGTTTCCGGACAATAACTTTGAATTTGGTATGTGGGTACCTTGCCTCAAAGTCTAGCTTGGGATTTTCATGCCTATCGACCTGTAGGTTGTGCAACAACTTGGTTTGCCAAGCCGAATTTTCTTGACAAATTTGGTAATTGTGAGTACTTTACAACATGATCTCGCTTGGGATTTCTTTCCAAGCCGGGTACTGAACTTTATGCTTCCAAGCCAAATCACTATTTTCAATGTCAGGGGACTTCATCCGCTCAGGTTTTCATTTGGTTCTTTGTACAGTCATGATGGAGAGGTCTCGATGACTCCTGGACAAGTTTCTTTGTTTGACGCAATTATCTGTTTCATCATTCTCACTCAAAAAATATCCATTTTTTTTTGTTATTTTCTTATATATTCCCATTCAATTTTGTGGTTGCGTGAAATTTGTCCTGTTTTTGGATTGTTTGTTTGACAAAGCTGCTATTATTTTGACACACCCGAGATTGGGGTTTGGTGATGTTATTTGAAGGATATCTATCCAAATATATCACAGAAGTCTATTTTTTCAGCATTGTCTAACTTTTTGGTGTGTAGGTATATGCCTGTTTGACCATATTTTGTGTTTGGTTTTATTTCAGTTGTCCGCTATGAGTTGTCCGTATACACAGGTGATAAGTTAGGAGCCGGGACAAATGCCAATGTCTATGTGCAGATATTTGGTGAGAGGGGAGACTCCGGAGCCAGGAGACTTCTTACCTCTGCTAATAACAGCAACAAATTTGAATCTGAACATGTAAGTATAACAACAGCCATTACTGACTTGAATTTCCCATCACTGACTTGAATTGTAAAAACTCAGAGGGCAGCCCCATTAGGATTTGTCATTTAATGGAGGAAAGTTTGGAAGGGTCCCAAGGGAGTCCACACAAGTTGATCTGTTTGAGAATAGAAACTTGACCAATAGCTTAAGAATATGATTTAAAATGTGAGAAATTTGTAACTGTTATAAGTAGTCTTAACAAGCCAATATTTTGAACCTTGAGGTTTGCTGTTGCATGAGATAACCATCATGCCATAATGTCATTACCAGCTAGCCACAATGGGATGTGTTTGAAATAATGAAAAAAAAAAAAATCTACTCGGTCA
The DNA here is from genome assembly GCA_036873755.1 of Hanleya hanleyi. Classification (NCBI taxonomy): domain Eukaryota; kingdom Metazoa; phylum Mollusca; class Polyplacophora; order Lepidopleurida; family Hanleyidae; genus Hanleya; species Hanleya hanleyi. The sequence continues at coordinate 14,687 of JAVTVY010005542.1, read as the reverse complement.
TGCAGGATAATACAGCCGCATCTCCAAGCATTTAATGGACATCAATGATGGTTTATTTCAGATGGATCAGTTCACAATTGAGGCTGTCGACCTCTCCAAACTGACCAAGGTCAAGGTCGGACATGACGGTGATGGCCCTGGCTCAGGCTGGTTTCTGGACAAGGTGGTCATCAGGGACGGCGGGGTGTCCCGGGGACAGTACATATTCAAGTGTGAACGGTGAGCTAGACTTTCGAAAATGGGGGCAAATTTCAGCTGAAAATTTCCTAAAACGTTTCTTCTTTATGAGGGGTATTCATTATTCCTGGAATTGCCCAGTACAGAACGTGTCATTATAGTCATATTGCACTAATCACACAGTGCTGATCAGTTGCCAAGAAGTTCATGTAGAGTCTAGGCATCTATCCAAGTCTGCTACATTGTGAACCTCCATACGTCGACTTGGCAGAAATGGCCAGTGCAAAACTCGCACTGCATCACTCGAAGTGAGGTATTCCCCTAGCCATGTAACTTGTATCACACTGTCTGATTGGTTCCAGCTGGGCATGTCTGCATCCAATTAAACAACGTAGCAGGCCATTTAGCACACACATATAGCAGGCTTGGTTAGGGCTGTTCCGTTTAAACAGGTATGGGAGGGGCAGAAAATATAAATTTTATTGGCCTTCCCAATGTTGTAACATGCATTGAAGGGAATTTCCACCCATGACCGATAGAATAAAAAATTTAGTGCCTTCCTCCCATCCCATACCTTTTTAAATGGAACAGCCCTTAGTTGGAAATCCAAATTTGTTGATGAACAGTAATTTAACTTCTTTTGATCCTAATCTAGTTTAATTCATGATGACATTTTAATAGTAGTGGCGAAGCACATGTCTGTGTTATAAAGAACAGATTCAAATTTTGAAGCAGTTGTTGAAATTTGAATGGTGCTGTTCAGATTTTGAAGGTTAATATTTTTTACAGGTGGTTAGATGTGGACGAGGATGATAAGGCTATAGAAAGGGAGTTAACTCTGACAGAATTCATCCCTGATGATGACGACGACAAACCCACCCCAGGTATGCTCAATCTAGATGTAACACTTCTGACACACAAAAATAAAGTTGGGCAGGTCTACAGTATGTGACTTTTCAGATGAGAAACCAGGGTGGAATGGCACTGGGGTCTGCTTAAACTAATTGTTCAAAATTCAGTTAGCTCCCTCAAACATTTCCTATGTATAAATGGAGAAAAATACTGAAAGTTTTACTGTTTATTTTATAGTGGCTTTTGTGCAGGAAACAGTGTCAGTAATACTTAAAGCAGGTTGTATACAGAAATTGGGGCCATCTGTAATCCGAAGTCAACAAGAAAGTATCTGAATATTAATAAGAGAATAATTTTGTTAGATGGAGGTTTTGTCCGGTTTATTGTTAGACTCCCTAAGTATTCGCGACTGGAAGTGAATATCGGCAGTCATGACAACTGATCACTTTTGAATATATTTTGTGCAGGTCGGTTTAGAAATATGGTCTTTTTCATAGACTTGAGTCCCCATATTAAATAGGCAGCATTCTCAATCCTACAATCGTGAGAAATCTGGTTTCAAATGTTCGATTTAACTCCAACAATGTACTTCATGTAAGATCGAATGAAAATCACTTATATTTCTTTGTTTAAGATGAACTGAAAATCAGTTAAGTCGGTTTGAACTCCGCACCATATTTATTACATCACGCGACCACAAAAAGGTTTGATTTTTTTTATATTTAGGACATGGTTTTGTTGCAATTATCGATTACTTATGGAACAAGGTCACCTGACGTTATGAAAAGTGCGCGTTATCGAATTTACTTAGGGTCACAAATACTTAAGAAACTTACTGTACCATCTGAGCTGTAATTGGTCTCCCCAGGAATGAGTTCTCCCCCTTTTGTCAGCTTCTCTAACAATGATCTTTTGTATTTGTTCATACAGACTGGCAGGTGGTGGTAACAACTAGTAGTGAACTGGACAGTGGGACTGATGCCAAGGTCACCTTGACCGTGTTTGGGGACCAAGGTGACTCCGGTCCTCTGGTGCTGCACAAAGACGGAAACATTTTCGATGCTGGACAATCTGATTCATTTGAAGTAAGTAACTGTGACTGGTTATTTGATGACAGTTTGTTCAGAGTGCATATCATCCGTAGAAGTCTCTGAATGGCAACAAACTAATTTCCATGATGTTGGTGTGTGAGACTCCGTCTCCGTCTTTCATGACAAAGACCTGAATACAGTTAACTAGTTATCTGTAATATAATTCTTTGCAATGCATGATTGCATGTCAACAACTTTGCTCGATAAATCACTTACATAATTGGCTAGCCATACTGATATAATACTGATGCTAATTCGAACATCAGCATTTCTGAAAACCAGAAATTAGCAATTAGGCTCCATCTTTGACAGAATTTTGACGTATATTTATAAGCTGTATTGTATTCCTTATTTCAAATTAAGAAACTTCAAATTAATCATGGTTATACATGTAATAACACCATCAGCATTGATCCATTCTAAATGGAGCAGAGTGGGCTTAGAATGTCACAGCTAAAGAAGACTTTATATATTCTGTGCTCTTAGCAAATAGTTGAGTATCTAATTCATTCATTCTTCTGAAAGTACACTGAATGCATTCTCCATCTCTCTCATATGTAGATCGATACACGCTTCCTATCTTTATCAAAATCTATGAAGACTGAACGCGCTTGCGCTCTGCAAATTTCGACCCATTGTTTGGCCCGGGGATTGACCTGGGGTGTCGTACATTCCAGGTCATGGTAAGAATAGGCCTCAGCCCCTCAGAGAGCTTGTCGTAAGAGGCGACTAACTGGGGCACCCAAGGGGTTCCCGGGTGTTAAAAGGAATAGAACCCTGCCTGTGTGGTTTCCGGATGTAAAAAGGAATAGGAACCAAACGTTGTGATATGACTGAAATAATGTTGAAAGCGACGTTAAATCGTATTTACCCGCTCACTCACTCAACAGTTTAGGCGGTTACAAACTCTGACATTGGGAGAATAAATAACAGTAGAATTATAACAGTATTTTCGTTATTTTGGGATAACACTATCTTAGAATAGCACAAATTCTAGTGCTGAAAATTTGGTCGAGTCCCGTGCGAGATTCGAACCAGCGACCCCAGAGTCAGGCACCTAATCGCCAGCACTGTATGTCGGCGATCTAAACCACTCGGCCAACGGGCCTTCCACAAAAATAGGAGGTAGCAGACCGGTAGTCTTGAAAGCGAACATACAGTACCCCTCTGATGATCGTAATGACACAGCTCCCAAAGCTGAATAGATATATTTTTTATCATTTAGAAAGTGATCGTATAACAGTATTTTCGTTATTTTGGGATAACACTATCTTAGAATAGCACAAATTCTAGTGCTGAAAATTTGGTCGAGTCCCGTGCGAGATTCGAACCAGCGACCCCAGAGTCAGGCACCTAATCGCCAGCACTGTATGTCGGCGATCTAAACCACTCGGCCAATGGGCCTCCCACAAAAATAGGAGGTAGCAGACCGGTAGTCTTGAAAGAATTATAAGTTCATCAGGAAGTTAATTTTGCTTATTGTTAATTGAATTGTTTCAGGTGTGTGTTAACACTGAGAAGATTGGACAGATAACCAAGATAAGACTGGAGCATGACAACACTGGACAGGCACCAGGATGGAGAGTGGACAAGGTGAGATAATGGTTCTCCATTCCCCGTCAAAAATCCAATCGGTCACTCTAGAATCTGAAGCATTAAAAACAGAACATTGGAGACATACAAGATTGAGTAAAATTACTTTCTAGCTCCACAGGCACTGCTGCGTCAGTGTTTATCACTGTGTTAACACTTTTCATTGCCAACAGCAAAAAAAACAAAACATTTTTTTTTTTTTTTACACAAATGTTATCTGTCAAAGTTTCGCCAGAATAATGTTCTTAGACATTGAGTCAGTGTTTTGTTTTATTTGAAGTAATAGTATTGTTGAAGACTGACTCATCAGTAAACATTGTTGAACATTGTTGGTTTCATCGGTTTGCTAGAAAACCTGGATATATTTGGTCTGTGCGAATTCTTCAGTTTTAAAACAAAACATTGGAGATTTTCAACGTTCAAAGCCCAATACTTTTGGACATGCACCTTGAACAATTCCCAAAATGGGTGCTCACAGAACGCACATCCAAGACAGTTAGACAGACCAAAAACCATACCCTAAGCACCACCTGCAGGGACAAGGGGAATAACCATGCTACGATGGGTACCATCTCATACTTCCAGAAAGGGGAGGAAAGGAGTGTTCAAAATAAGAGATAACACAACTCGTAATTACTTCTATAAATACAACCTTGTGAACCCTAGTAATCCGCCTTGGAATTGGTCAGTGTAAGTTGAATGTCAAACCAATATTGATGAATTAGCTGCAGCTGACACTGGAGGGAACAAATCAGAATGTGCGATACATATTTAGTTGTTACTGTACGCTGGTGTCATGGAGGCAGCCATCATGAATTTCTCATCTATAATGTGAAAGCTGTGCTGATTGGTAGATTTGGAAAAAAGGAGGACAAATAGAAGGGAAAGAACTCCTTTGAAGTTTCCCATGCCATTTCTTTCAAAGTGGGACACAAAGACTCAAGATGTAGCCGACCTGGTCAGCGAGACTTCAATCATAGGGACACGCCAAAATAAGGTTCAGACAGATACTAATGTTTGGGTATGGTAATTCCTCTAATAATTCAATCCCCCCATCAAAATTCAATCATCTCTTCACCCCTTCTAATAAATTTGATCACTCTCTAAAATCATTGAAATTAAAAAAAGAAATAATGGATTATCTGCATGATTTTGGACCATTTTGTCAACGTTCTGTTCTAATAAATTTTGATCACCCTCAGATTTTGTGGTGGGAAATTTCAGTTCCTGTGATTGAATTATTAGAGGCATTTCCATAATATTGTGATGAACCTTTACAGAAGCTTTATGATTGCCTGGGTGTTCTTTTTCCCACAAGCCAATGAAAATACCAGATTTTCATTTGAAAATTTGAATCGACCAATGGAGTGCTGTAAAATTGGAAGATGCATTATTGTTTTTATAAAACTCTATTGACAGTTGGTGATGGAGAAACTAGATGACAAGACTCGGTTAGAGTTCCCCGTCAACAAATGGCTGTCTTATGATGACACACACGGCGACATTGTGGCCGAGGTGCCGGCATCATGGCCTGATCAAGACAAACTTGAAGGTTAGTTCATTGTCCCCCCGACAACCGAAGGGCTATAGTATAGGAGTCCAACTTCATCTCCGGATAATAACTTCTGAAAAACTGAACGGATTCTTTTCAAATTTGGTATGTGGTACCTTCCCTCAAGATCTCGCTTGGGATTGTTTTTCTCGCTGATCGACATACACATGTAGGTGGTGCCACCTGGGGGCCGAGTGAAAAAAATATTGTCCACACAGTAACTTTTGATAACCTGAACAGATTCTTTCCAAATTTGGTATTTGGGATCTCGCTCGAGATGGTTTTTCACGACGATCCGCCACCTGTGGGCCAAGTTAAAATTTTGTTTCCGGACAATAACCAGACCTTGGAATTTACGGAACTGATTTCAGGTTAAATGATACAATCAACCCCATCAAAATGAAAGGCCTGAATAACTTTTGAAAACTTGAACGGGTTCTTTCCATATTTGGTATGTGGATACCTTGCCTCAAGATCGCATTTGGGATTGTATTTCATGTTGATCGACATATAGGTGGCACCAACTGGGGGCCAAGTTAAAATTTAGTTTGCGAACAATAACTTCTGAAACCCTGATAAGGTTCTTTCCAAATTTTTGGTATGCTGTTAGTTTGCCTCAAGACATCACTTGAGATTATCATGCCAAACCTGTAGGTTGTGCCACCCTGGGGGGGCCAAGCAGAATTTTCCTGACAAATCTGGTATTTGTGGGTACCTTACCACAGGATCTCGCTTGGTATTGCTTTCCAGGCCGGGTACTGAACTTTATCCTTCCTAGCCAAATCACTATTTTCAATGTCGGCGAGAACTTAACGACTCGAGTTTTCATTATTATGAGGATTTTCAGCTTTGAAGATTTTCTCTTCATTTTGTCCTATAAATCAAATGCAGTTGATCTCCAAACATGCTACAGAGCAGATTGGTGTAAATATACATGTATACGAGCAAAATGTTGGAAGTAAAATGCTAAATTACAGATTGTCATGTTGTGAGAGACGTAATTACATGCAGTGCTAATTCACTTTTCCAATCAGAATGTATCACTTCTAAGCCTGTACTCCCTGACACTTAGATTATTCAGTAAGCTGTTTGTATTTTATGTTAACAGTGAAGAAGTACCATGTTGAAGTGGACACCGGTGAGAGCATCGGCTCGGGAACGGATGCCAACGTTTATCTGACCATATATGGAGAAAAGGGTGACACAGGCAAAAGGTTCCTCAAAAATAGTTTAGACGGTGGAGATTTGTTCGAGTCTGGCAAGGTAAACATGTATTTTCATTGTTTTGTCTTTTTTTAGGATTTGTATCCCCTGCATAGTAAAGAGACATCTTGTTTCTGTCCTGTCCATCTTTCTGTTAGTGCGCCATATGGTAATCTCTCTAATACTCCAGTCTCCTGAATTCAATCATGCCCCAATTTTCTGGATAAAATTCAGTCGGTGGTTCTAATAAATTTGATCACCCTATAAAACTATGGAAATAACAAAGAAATAATGGATTATATGCATGATTTTGAACCATTTTGTCAGCTTGCTGTTCTAATAAATTTGATCACCCCCAGATTTATGGTGGAAAATTTCACTTCCTGAGATTGAAGTATTAGAGGAATTGCCATAAATTGACTTGAAATTTTGTAGCAGGTTCTGACTACATGAAAGTCGATCTAGCTCTCGTGGACTCTCTCAGACTGTTACATATCCCGTTTCTTTGATCTTGGGGACTCTACAGACACACCAAGACTATCTTATGGTCTGAAAACTGTCTTACTTCATTGTAGCTTCCGGCCATCTTCAACATTTTTTGCGGTCACTGATTGATGGGAATTCAGAACATAGGCGTGTTCTCAGATCTATTTAGTGAATCTTCTTGTAATCAGACTGTAACGGTGATTAAGTTATTGTGTGGTAGGTCCTTGAACTTGGCATTCGAGTCCTTAAAATGTTCACACTGAGTTTACTAATAATTTTTCTTGTCAGATTGACACGTTTATCGTGGAGGCTGTTGACCTGGGTCAGCTGACCAAACTGACCATTGGTCATGACGGCTCAGGGGCGGGCTCGGGTTGGAAGCTGGACAACGTGATGGTCAGAGAGAGCGAGGAGGCTACGGACAAGGTCATCTTCCACTGTGGACAGTAAGTCTGACCCTAATCTCCCCCTTTGAACAGGCCTCAACTTAAGGAGTGCTGATGGTAACCTCTCAACAGGTTACCATGGTATCTACTCTGGTAACCTATGGCAACCTATAGGATAATCATTAACCTATTGTCATATTATTGGTCAGAATTATGGGGACCTGATAATATTAATAGGTTACCAGTATTTTGCTTATGGGGACCTGATAATAGGTTACCAGTATTTTGCTTATGGGGACCTGATAATAGGTTACCAGTATTTTTCATATGGCAACCTCCAAGCAACCTGAAAACAGGTTACCACATTAACTTGAAGCCTGCTTGAATACAGTTTAGGGACCATCTATAATAAACAATTTTATCATTATGGATTTGGCAGTTCAGGGAAACTGCAGGAAATGAGGACTAAGCATGGTTACCACCTATGTTGATGGAGACCTGTAAAGAATGGTTGCCAGTTTTTGGGATGTGGTAACCTGCTTATTTATACTTTAACTGTCAGGTGATTATTTGTATGAAAACCCGAGCGGTCCATGTCCCCCACCATCGTTACCATAGACAGTATGGCAACATGAAAGGTTTAGAAAATGTTGTATTTAATATTGTACATTTAATGATGGGAACTTTTGTTTGTGTATTGAGTGCTTAAAACATTTGCTATATTATCTGAGAACTGAAAAGAAAATTATTTGATAGTTTACATCAGTTTAAATGAAGAAATGGAGATGTTTCAAAACAGAGATAATTTATTTCTTAAGTGTAAACAGTGTGAAATATGGTAAATAGCGGTGTGATATATATACATCATGTCATGAAGGTTGCCGAAAACAAGTAAATGATATGCAGCCATTGCTAGTCTTATACCAAATGTCAGCTGATGAAATTGTTCTTGAATATTGCAGTCACAAGCTTAGAATGGCCGAATCTTGAATCAAGGCCATGGTGGCCATATTGGATAAATGCGGATGGGTGAAAAACAATCCCATGGAGTCATTCTCTCACTCCTATCAAACCACTGTCCAAGATTGAAGTCAATCGGACACATTGCTTTTAGTTATTGCAGTGACAAGCTTATTCAGCATGGCTGCCATATTGGATTATGCACGTTGCCGAAAAACAATCCTAGCCATATCTCACTAATATCGAACCACTGTCCAAGTTTGATGTGAATGTGACAAATAGTTCTTGAGTTATTGCGGTCAGACGCTTATAGCATGGCTCTTTAGAGGTCATGGCAATGGCGGCCATATTGGATTATGCAGGATGCTGATAAACAATCCCAGCCATTGTATTACGCATAGCAACACACTGTCCAAGTTTGATGTCAATCGGACAAATTATTTTTATTTTTGTGTTATTGCAGTCACAAGCTTAGTATGTACCATGACAGAATAGGGGTTGAGGCCTAGCTCAGTGGTCAAGGCAGCTATATTGGATAACACAGGTTGCCAGAAAACAATTCCAGCCATTCTCTTACACATACTAACTCTCCAAGTTTGATGTCAGTCAGACAAATCGTTTTTGAGTTAGCATGGTTAAATAGAGGTTAAGGCCATGGCGTCCATATTGGATTACACAGGTTGCTGAAAAAATAATCCCAGCCATCCTCTCACTCATACCAACCCACTGTCCAAGTTTGATGTCAATCGGACAAATTGTTTTCGAGTTATTGCAGTCACAAGCTTAGGCAGCATGACTGAATAGGGTCAAGAACCTGGCAGCTATGGTGGCCATATTGGATAACGCAGGTTGCTGGAAAACAATCCCTGCCATCCACTCTCCCTTACCAACCAACTGTTCAAGTTTGAGGTCCATCATGCAGACAAATAGTTTTGAGTTATTGCAGTCACAAGGAAAGCGTGATGGAACAACTGAATAACGGACGGAGCAATTCCCTAATTCCCCCTCCATTATCCATTGGGGGACAAAAATAACACAGGACAGAGGCGGGTGGGATGGATGAGATGGGAGGGCTATATTTGGTGGTTTGATGGTGGTTATTATGCACCCTTCCCCACCATTGTGTCCTTTGGAAATATTCCTTAATACTTTCCTGACAGTTAAAGTATATCTTGCATCATGTCCTATGTCCCCAGAAAAAGTTTCATAGTTTTTAAAATTTCAACCATTGAAGGAATTGTATTGATTGTGTTTGTAGATGGCTGGATGATGAAGAAGGGGACAAGAAGACAGAGAGAGAACTCTTACCTGAGATAGATGATGATGATGACGATGACAATGATCAACAGGAACAAGGGGCATAGGTCATCAGTCATAGGATATCAACCCTAGTGTATCAACCATAGGATATCAGCCATGGGATATCAACCATAGTATATCAACTATTGGATATCAGCCATAATATGCCAGCCAAATGATATTGGCCATAGGATACTCGCCATATGTTATGGGATATCATTCTGACTTTATTAGCCAGTGGCTATACGATATCAACCAAACCATATTTGTCATTGACTATGTGATATCAACCATTGGCTATCTAGATATAAACCAATAACTGTAAGATATGTTGGCCAATGGCTATGAAGTTCATCTGTGAGATATTTGGCCAGTGGCTTCGGTAAATCAATATTCTTACCATTGTATCGTATTTTCCCTTACATCATACATGTCAACATTAAATATCAATCATGCCTTATATAATACAGGATATAAGCTAGAGTACCTTTTGGTTACACGGATCTACAAGAAAAGCTTGTATATACATAGTATTGCATGAATTCACTTGTTCTTTGATATCCAGGGATTCAGTGTTGTATCTAATAAGTGAGACATTCATTGGACTACAGGTTCAATACACCAATTATTAGCCTTATCACACTTTTTATGTTGTTGTTTTTTGCAGCTCTTCATATGGGAGGTACTTGTACCAGATCTACAACCCAAGAATTCTTGAGAATATATGTAAATTGTGTTATCAGACTAGAAGATTATGGGCCTTTCATCCAAAATTGTTGGGAAAATATGGGATTTTCCAGATAATTCTAGCTAAATAAACATTTAGGTGAAACTTGTACGGTGAGTGAAATTTATAGGGCTTGTTATGGTTATGACTATGAATCGCTGGGATGCCTACAAGCATTGCAATGCTCAGACAATGTCGTATAACTGGTGAGATTATATATTATATATCGCTTTATTTGTAACCTCTTTGGTATGATAAAACCAATTGTGTATGTACTCTTGTTCTATATTGTATGATCTTTGCCATGTCAAGCCTGAAAATAAGGCAAGGACATTAACCTGTCACCCCCATCAGAGGATATGGTACATACCATGACCTTTTAACCCACAATATCTGTAAATGAAGAGGGGATATCTCAATTTGATTTGCAGGGGGTTTTTTTTAACTGTCCGGTGCTTTATAATTTTCAGGCTTGCATGGTTCTCCTAATAATAGAATGTAATTGCAATATCTATGCCATCCTCTAACTGCAGTGAGGTCACATACAAACTCCATATCAGCCATCCATCTTCTTTCCTCATTGATCACAATATTTGATCACTGTGCACAGTATTTGATCACTGTGCACAGTATATGATCACCGTGCACAGTATTTGATCACTGTGTACAGTATTTGATCACCGTGCACAGTATTTGATCACTGTGTACAGTATTTGATCACTGTGTACAGTATTTGATCACTGTACAGTATTTGATCACTGTGTACAGTATTTGATCACTGTGCACAGTATATGATCACTGTACAGTATTTGATCACTACAGTATTTGATCACTGTGTACAGTATTTGATCACTGTACAGTATTTGATCACTGTGTACAGTATTTGATCACTGTGTACAGTATTTGATCACTGTGCACAGTATTTGATCACTGTGCACAGTATTTGATCACTGTGTACAGTATTTGATCACTGTACAGTAGTTGATCACTGTGTACAGTATTTGATCACTGTGCACAGTACCGGGTATTTGATCACTGTGTACAGTATTTGATCACTATGCACAGTATTTGATCACTGTGCACAGTATTTGATCCTCTTATAATTCAATCAGAGGGAGTGCATTATTAGTTCCTTATTTCTTCTAATTATTCAGACAGCAAAAGTTAACTTCAGGCATCCACTGAGAGATTTGTAACAATCTACAAATTTCACTATCAGTTCTTGGGATAAATCACATATCCATGCCACAGTATTTAGCCTTAGTTGACATAAAGATGTTTTTTCTGCTTCTAAGTCTACAAATGCTGTTCGAAAAATTAGAAGAAATATGGTACATGGTTTGTCAGCAACTCAATACAGAAATATATGGGATCAGTCAGAAATATATGGGATCAGTCAAATTTATATTGGATGAGGCATATATGGGGTCAGTCAAATTTATATTGGGTGAAGCATATATGGGGTCAGTCAAATTTATATTGGGTGAGGCATTGGCCGAGCCCAGATAAAACTTTACTGACCCCATATATTTCTGTATTGGGTCACTGACTAACCATGTAATGACCATCCCGCTGAAGACCCTTTCTGAACATATGAATGTCCTGAGAAGAATTTGGAGTGAAAAGATAGCTTTTGAACAACTTAGGCCCTATGTTGTTGTTATTCATGGACAAAAAATGCATGCGATGTCAAACATTTGCAATATTCATAGCGTCCAAAATCACTGATCACGACGAAATAGATGTTCATAAATAGCAATCAAATTTAGAACTGCAGCTGCTGAAGTTCCCCTTTATTACAAATAAATTTGTTGTAAATTTCAAAATGAAGACCGACGAGTGATTGACGTGAAGCTCAGAACGTCTCTCATTTCCTGGAGTTCAAAACTTGGAACATTTCTTCTGAATGAATTATTGGAGACGTGCACATTGATGAAAACAACACCCTAAATTTGCCTGTACATATAGTTAATGTGTAAAGAACGGATACTGTCAAGTAAAAACTAAACCTGATGATTAGGCATAATTAGTTAAGTTAATCAGTGGTTAAATCAGGTGGGAGGACACTACTTTGGTAATCTGAAGTCACACCTGCATGAATCATATATATATATATATCAACATACTTCATTGTAAGGTGAATAAAAACTGTGATATTTGGAAATTGTAAGCTTTTATTGTTTCTCTCCTATCCAGGATGATGGTTAAATTGATGTCCGAATAACTGTATAATAGATTTAGACTTGTTGTATTTTTCTGAAATTTTCTGCCATAATTTACATATAACATTGTATGTATATAATCTGGACATATTTACATATCATCTTTTAGATATACACATATATGTATGTTTATATAAATATGTATCTGGAGTATTAAATCTATTTATTACATTTGTCCGTCCAGGAAGGTTTGATATTGTGTAAGGATAGATTTTAGCCACGACGCAACAAAAAATCAGACCGAGGAAATTTTCATTCCAATTCTTACTATATTGATTGTATTATCTCCAACAATTACCTTTGATTATTAAACTTTTGTGTAATACATATGTACACCAACAGGCCTTGCATTCTGAAATGACGCCAGGCACATTTCAGAATTTCTCTGGCAGCGCTGATTTCATATGTTCATCATGCAAATGTATCGACATTGGTAAATACTAGTAGGTATCGTAAAAGGTACTCATGAACAACCTACCATCAGCCCTGTCAGAATGCAAGGCCTGCTAGTTGTTTCCAGTTAAGCATGTTTATTCCATAAATTCCAAGGTAGTTTAAGTTTTATTATGTAACTAAATACTTGTTGTGATATGTGAGTATTTGCTGTGATTTAAGCCAGACCTGTAATAGAATTTATACTGATAGTTTTATGGATTGTGCTGATTAAAATGATGTGAAAACCTATTATAAATACCATAATAATTCAATCACAGGAAGTGAATTTTTCCACCATAATATGAGGGGGTGATCAAATTTATTGATATAAATGATCCAAAATCGTGCAGGTGATCTATTATTCCTTGTTATTTCAATGATTTAACAGAGTGATCAAGCTAATTAGAAAAGCTCATTAAATGGTGTCTATAAAATTGGGGTGGTTGAATTTCAATAGTTAAAACCAAATAGATGGAAGTGGTTTAGTTCCTTTTAAAAAGTTTAGATCATTATTAAGTTTATTTTTGGGATAATAGTTTATTAGGGAAGCAGGATTCATTGCTTGTGATTGGTGCCAGACAGGAGTGTATAGCTGGTTTGATTCCCATATGGATATCGCACATGGATAAGGGTACGGCGCATCACGTTGGGCACACCGGTTCTCGTCAGATCGCCGAAGTTAAGCAGCGTTGAGCTCGGTCAATACTTGGATGGGCGACCGGGTGCTGTACTGACTGGGCTGATCAGTGTCCAGAATAATAGGAACTGTGGACACTCTCGTGTTCTGGCACATGTAGGCACCGTCGTGATATGACTGAAACAATGTTGAAAACGACGTTAAATCCTACTCACTCACTCACTCACTCGCATATGGATATCACACACCCTTACATGTTCCTCTACCTCCCCATGTTTAGAACACTTTAGCATATATCTGTAGCGTTACTCTCCCCAATACAAGCATTTCTGCATCGTATAATAATTTAATATTAAAGGTTCTACCAAATGGTCCCCCACAGCCCATACTTTTTGATACAAAATTGTTGTAGGAGGTTATATTTGACATTTAATAGCGGTTTACTGTGGGAATGGTCGAAATTTGGAAAAAAACAACTTGAAGCCCTCAAATATCATGACTGTTTGGAAACGATGAAGTCTTTGACCTGCTGACCCATGACATAGGAGTCTGATTACAATCATTCGTAGTGAACAATAGAAGCGAAAGTTCAAGGCTTTTGGATTGTAATGACAACTTCACAAAGCTATAACATAATGCCTTTGTTGATGTCATGATTGTGTTGTTATACCCAATGGTCCTATACCCTGATGACGTATTATATATCTCTCAGCCACGTGATGAATTGTATTTCCATTTATCTGTATGAAATCTAACATGGATTGTGTAACACGAAACCAATTAATTTGTCATTGTCAAGGCAAAGTACATGTCAAGTAAGGCATGAAGGCCTATATGTAATCCGATACACCAAATTAAAGCTTGCTCTTCAGACTGTGCTAGCTTAGCTCAGAGACCTGGTGCTGGCAATTAAGTTGATGTCATGTTACACTAAGGAGGTGACCGGCTAATTGAATTGTATAACGATGCTCACCTGTCATTTAATTGCCATGGATGTTGGGGGCCTGCATTGCATCAAGGGATTGAAGTGGTATTTTATTGTCATGGATGTAGGGGGCCTATGTCAT
>JAVTVY010005541.1:0-39894 GCA_036873755.1 Hanleya hanleyi | reverse complement strand
AGGTATCTTGCACAATTAGACCCCCAAGAGGAACCTGTGTACCAAATTTGAGAAAGATCCATGCAGTAGTTAACGAAAAATAATGATGACAAGATTTCACTGGCAAATTCAAGATGGCCACCTGGTGGCCATATTGGATTTTTCAATCAGACCACAAATTGTATCTTGCACAACTAGACCCCAAGGGGAACCTGTGTATCAAATTTGAGAAAGATCCATGCCGTACTTCCTGATAAATCACAATAACGAAGTTTCATAGGGAAATCCAAGATGGCTGCCTGGTGGCCATATTGGATGTTCGAATCAGAGCAGAAAAAGGTATCTTGCACAACTAGACCCCAAGGGGAACCTGTGTACCAAATTTGAGGAAGATCCACAAAGTAGTTCCTGAGAAATTGCAATAACAATGTTTCATGGGGAAATCCAAGATGGCCACCTGGTGGCCATATTGGATTTGTGAATCAGACCACAACAGGTATCTTCACAACTAGACCCCAAGGGGAACCTGTGTACCAAATTTGAGAAAGATCTATGCAGTAGTTCCCGAGAAATCGCGATAACAATGTTTCAATGGCAAATTCAAGATGGCCGCCATGGCGGCCATATTTAAAATCGTATCGACACGGCATGAACAAATTCTGGTGTCCTCATTGGGGGGAACATGCATGCCAAGTTTCAGCTTAATCGGCCAAGCGGTTTCAGAGAAGAAGATGTTTACGCACGACGCACAACGGACGACGGACGACGCACGACGGACGACGGACGACGGACAGTCAGGCCATGACATAAGCCCATCGGGCCTTCGGCCCAGATGAGCAAACAACAACAAAATGATGATGATGGCAGGAAGCACAACAACAACAACGACGACGATGATGTTTGCGTTGATTTATTGGGTTGGCCATACCTTTCGCTATCTTCCATGAAGTATATTTTAGAGGACTTTTTATGTGAGACACCGCTTGTACTGGCCGACGACCATAGTTCATTTTACAACTGAAAACTCAACTCCATCATCGGATGTGTTGGCAGGAAGCACAAACACATGGGCACTACTTTCGTTTTTGACTACTTTCGTTTTTGACAGAATCTCACAGGTTTCTACAATTCTGTTACAAGACAAAGTACAAGTTGCCGTTTTCCGATAAAACAGGCGTTTATTATCATTCAAATCCATTCTGAGAACTTTTAGACGAAATAACAAGTCGATTTTCACAGTTTTAAAGTCGGACTATTTTTTTCTCAACAGGGATACGACAATTAGTCTGGCAATACCGTACTACTGAATATGCAGAGGAATATAGACTTCTAGACCAAACCAATGACCAGTCATTCACTACACTGAACCAATGGCTGAAATACAACTTTACTATGGAGCTCTTGATTGGCTACAAGCTAGTAAGAGTATGTAAATCAGTATAAAGGTAGGGCTAATGTATGCATACTTGTAGATCCGTTTTTAGGAGACTGGAAAATGGTAGAAAAATAAAAAAAAATCATAAAAAAATAATTAACGACCGGTTAGACCTGAAAGTCTCAAAGGCACAAGTAAACAAGAGCCCAAGGGGCTTCAATATACGCCCGTATATCTGGAATTACATTGGTCCAAATTTCAAGGTTGTTTACTTTTAGCTATCAATCCAGAGAAAGGTCTTCAATTTTGTGCTTCAGAGAATGTAACGTATATCACATCTTAGACTGAATGATAGGCTAAACTAAAATGAGCTTAACTCTTGGTAACAAGTTGGCCTTGAATCAAGAGTCAAGAGCTCACATATCCAATACTGAAATTGACAATAGTCAAACACAAGAAAATAGTAGTTTTCCTGCAAATGGATTCCTTTCAAGCGAGAGAATTTTTCATGAACAGGGCTGCACGAATTGCGTGAACAATAGGTTTGGTTACGCAATTTTCATTATGCGTAACCAATTTTCAGTTCGCTTGAATTACGGATATTAACCTGTATACAATAGTGATGGGTTATGCAAATCAGAGAAGGGTTACCCAAAAAATTTTAGCGTAACCCATATTTGGGTTAAGCAGCATTTTCAGTTTGTGCAGTCCTGATAAAGGAAGAAGAAAGTGATGAAGTAAATATTTGTTCTTGAGTTAATAAACAGGTATGAAGTTCATAAAGGACCCTCTCCCCATTAAATTAGTAAATGTATGGTTTTAATTTCACAACAGTTTAACTAAATGTACCGGTTTCAAATAAGGGAGACAACTCCACAGGACAAATGCCATATACATGTATGGGAGAGAACTCTGAGTATTGCAACCTACATGTAACACATAGAATCAGCTAAACTTGATTCAGTTTTGGGGGACTGTGACCTTGACCTTTGACAAATTGATCTCAAAATGTATGGCTCCTCTTTGCCATGCGAGTAAGGTATAGGCTACTCAAAGTTTGGTACCAATCCATACCTTGAAACTAGAGATATCGCATGGACAACAAATGTTAATGGATGAATGGACAGAACGCAACATCGCATTACACGACTTCGTCTTCGACAGGCATATGAAAATGTGACTTAATTGTCCCCCGCTACTTAGTAGGGGGGGGGACTTAGAAACACCGGTGTCCGTAATTCCGTAAGATTTTCTTGTCCGGACAATAACTCATGAATGATTCAACCGATCAACTTCAAACTTGGGGTGTGTCTTGACATTGGCCAGAGGACGGTTGGGATTGTTTTTCAGCAATGTGCGTAATCCAATATGGCCGCCGTCGGCCATTTTGGATTATAAGCAGTTCGATCTTAGATTTTCTTGTCCGGACAATAACTTGTGAATGATTTAACCGATCAACTTCAAACTTGGGGTGTGCCTTAACATTGGTGAGAGGACGGTTGGGATTGTTTTTCAGCAATGTGCGTAATCAAATATGGCCGCCGTCAGACATTTTGGATTATAAGCAGTTGGATCTTAGATTTTGTTGTCCGGACAATAACTCGTGAACAATTTAACTGATCAACTTCAAACTTGGGTATGCCTTGACATTGGTGAGAGGACGGTTGGGATTGTTTTTCAGCAATGTACGTAATCTAATATGGCCGCCGTCAGCCATATTGGATTATAAGCAATTGGATCTTAGATTTTCTTGTCCGGACAATAACTCGTGAACGATTTAACCGATCAACTTCAAACTTTGGGTGTGCCTTGACATTGGTGAGAGGACAGTTGGGATTGTTTTTCAGCAATGTGCGTAATCTAATATGGCCGCCGTCAGCCATATTGAATTATAAGCAGTTGGATCTTGTCTGGACAATACAATTGTAACTCGAGAACGATTCAACCGATCTACTTCATATGTGGGGAGTGCCTTGACATTGTTGAGAGGAGGATTGGAATTGTTTTTCAAGGACCGTGTGCTTGATCCAATATGGCCACCATCAGCCACATTGGATTTTAAGCAGTTTGATCTTGTCCGGACAATAACTGGAGTACGATTCAACTGATCTACTTCAAACTTGGGGAGTGCCTTGACATCGGTGAGAGGACGGTTGGGATTTTTTTTCAGCAATGTGCATAATCCAATATGGCCGCCGTCAGGCATCTTGGATTATAAGCAGTTGGATCTTAGATTTTCTTGTCCGGACAGTAACTCGTGAACGATTTAATCGATCAACTTCAAATTTGGGGTGTGCCTTGACATTGGTGAGAGGACGGTTGGGATTGTTTTTCAGCAATGTGCGTAATCTAATATGGCTGCCGTCAGCCATATTGGATTATAATCAGTTGGATCTTGTCTGGACAATAACTCGAGAACGATTCAACCGATCTACTTCATACCTGGGGAGTGCCTTGACATTGTTGAGAGGAGGATTAGGATTGTTTTTCAAGGACATGCTTAATACAATATGGCCACCATCGCCCATACTGGATTTCATTGGATTTTAAGCAGTTTGATCTTGTCCGGACAATAGCTGGAGTACGATTCAACTGATCTACTTCAAACTTGGGGAGTCCCTTGACCTTAGTGAGAGGACAGTCATGTATTATGTTTTATGGATGTGCATAATCCAATATGGGTGCCATCCGCTGTATTAGATTATGTTAAGCTCATCAGCGATATCTTCATTTTCAAATCATACTCTTATCAATGATATGAGATATCATCGACAAAAAAAAATCGACCATAGAGGTCCATGGCCCCCGCAGCAGCAGCGCCAGTTATGGTGGATGTATGGTCGATTTTGATTTCTTGATTTTGGGGTCAGTGACCTTGACTTTTGACCCACATTTTGGTATGAAACACATCATGTCTCTTTAATGTATCTACTTGCAGAAATAAGTTATTTTTACTGATTTCCTGATTTTGGGACACGACACATCGTCTTCCCTCAATGTATCAATGGACACAAAAAAACCATGATATTTATGAATTTCACGATTTTGGGGTTCACAGTGACCTAGACCTAAATTTTGGTACCTGACAAACCGTCTTCCCGTGATTTCTCAATGGACACAAATGATCATGATATTTAACAATTTCACGATTTTGGCGTCACAGTGACCTTGACCTTTGACCTACATTTTGGTATACATCGGGTCCCCCTAATGTATCTACTGACACAAAAAATGTTATTTTTAATAATTTCCTGATTTTAGGGTCACAGTGACCTTTGACCGTGACCTAATTTTTGGTATGCGACACTTATTTCCCCCTATTGAATCCACTCACAAACAATTAGTAATTTTGGAACAAATTAGTTATTTGGAACAACAACAACAACAACGACAGTAACTTGAAGGGTTACATTCGGGAATAAAAAGGAATAGGATTGTAATTGTTTAGGTTGGTTAGATGGCCAGTATAGCGGGCAGACTTGCCTGCTGGTTGCCTTCAATATTGCACCTTGGATTTAGCTAGAGTTTAGTATGATTTTGTAAATTTTGGTGTATTGATTTTTCAGAGATAGTATTTGGTAGGGAAAATTAGGATTAGAAGTTGGGATAAAGGTTTTGACAGGTGCAATATTTGAGTGGTTTATATGTTAATGTTTGTGTTGTCATGTATGTGTACCGGTACTGTTTGTGTGTCCATATGTGTATTTTTGTGTTTTGTTCATAGTCCTGTTCCATGATAATTATATTTTGTATGTGCTTGATTGGGTTGGTAATGTTGGGGTTTTTGGAGAAGATTTTGAGCATGGGATGAAGTTTTAGTGACTGAACGCGGTCAGATTAGTCATTTCCTTTTGGTTCGGTGAGTTTGGGATACAAGGTTATGTACTGCATGACCTTGTGATGTACATGGATTCATCAGTCGTGCTGCTGACAAATTGTGGTTATTCTTGCTGTGCCACTGGTATAGTTTTGCACGGTTGTCGTGTCGAGACTTGCTCGGGGAGTCTATAGCACTGTCAATTTCTGTTGACCATTTTTCACTGGTGTGGTCGACTAAAATGTATAGCAATATTTAGTTTGACTTTGTATTATCGGTCAAACTACGTTGACTTTTCCGGTGGTCGGTTTTTTTTTAATTTGATTGGGACATTGACTGAAAATCTATGGCCTAAGGCTAGAGTTCAATTTAGTAATTTGTGGAATTCGCCCAATTTCATCGTCAAGTTCACCTGGCCTGACCTGGTAGCTATTGCGCGAGGGATTAGCTGGTGCTTATGTTGAATGTGGGGGGATTTTCTCTCGTTTGATTGAAATTCTTGCTAGCCATGGCATAGAACATTCAAATTAATGTTTCAATAGATTTACTTGTTTGGTATTCAATACAACACAACCTCTGGTTGTATTTTGAGATTTGAGTGTTGACATATCAACACTGCACTCAATTTGATTGTGGTCTGGTGGTGTTAAGTGACACCATCTGATTTTGATTGAGAGTTTGGTGTTTACTCAAACACTCGTCCTTGGGTTTACTTTGAAAAAAAAATAAAAAAATTAAAATTTGTTCTTTTGAGTGTTGACATATCGGCGCTACACTCAATTACATAGTGGTCTGGTGGTGTCAAGTGACACCATCTGATTTTGGTTGAGTGATTGGTGTTTATTAAAACACACACTCTTACATTTAGTTGAAAAAAAAAAAAAAAATAAAAAATAAAAACAATTGGTGTGGCATCAACATTGCACCCGATTAGAGTGTAATCGGGTATTGTTGGGCAGCACCAGTTGATTTTGGGAACATTTGAAGGCCATTTTGAATAGATAAGCAGCCATAATTTAGTTGATTGCAAAATTCCAACTTGGTGAATTTTGATCCTATTTATTTTGGGAAATAGACTTTGATTGTTGATAACTCCGTCTCATTTGGTATTGATTGACACCATTTGATGATTGTTTGGTATTCAACCCACATTCTATTGAGCCCTTAGGCACTAACTGGGCCACTAGAGACAGCGATTATTTTGTATTTTATTTGGCTTGGTTTGTTTCTAGTTTTTGGACTCCACAGGGAAGTTGCAACAATGCGTTGACTGCGGTAACGCGTGATGCACTTGTTTTGAAGGGTCTTGTTTTTTTCATTTTTTCTGATGGATTTGAGTTGAATAAGCACACTAGAGCGCATTGACTGCGGTAACGTGTGTGCGTTCAGCTCATAAGTGCTTCATATTTTCCAGTGAGTTTCTGGAGTGGAAACTCAGTGGGTGTGAGTAGTTGACACAACCACTTAGTTCTGTGTTATACAGAAAACAGAATTTATTGTGCATCACAGCCATTGCTGTCAAGTTGGTTGACCGGTAAATTTGGAGCTGCGCATTTTATTTTTCCTGCAGCTTGGTTGGAATTTATTGTAGCTAGATTTGTACCATTGGAGGCGAGTCTGGTTAATATTATTTTGACAAATCAAGTAAGGCAGGTAAATTTATTTCATGGCAGCCATTTTGGAAGTGAGTATTGCAGTTTATTGAATATTTTCATTTGCATTTTTGTAGAGTCCCACAATTCACACCATGACAGAACTGGTACCAGTAGACGTATCAATGGCACATAATATTGAACAATTCCAGAAGAATCCTTTGATGGAGAATTCTCTTATTAATGGGGTAGATGTTTCCATTTGCCCTGAGTATGTTTCAGATTTAATTGAAAAACATGTAGGCGAATTGCGAACTGAGATGGAAAATCACATTCAAAATTTAAGGGGGGAAACGGAATCTGTTGTTCAGAGTCTCTCGCAGACCTTGACAGAATGTGTTATCAAAATCGATCAGCTGGTATCTAACCAGGAGAAGTGGGAAACAGTGGGGGAACAACTGGGAATGATAATGACAATGATGCAGGGCCAGGGGACTAGTCCAATGGTTAGAGGGGTGGGGGCTGATGTTAGTTCAGTGCAAGCTGGTGGCAGTGCGGTTAGGCTGACAACGGGTAATGATGAGCAGGAAAACTTGTCTGGGGTCAATGTAGTGCAAACGCCGGGGTTGGGGGGTGGGGAATGTAATTCTGGTGAGGGTACCCAGCATGCACATTATATGGATGCAGGAGTGGTGGATGCTTGTGAGGGGTCAGAGCATCATCAGAGGGTGGAGCACCTTTCTGTGCCCATCTCTGACCCTTTCGTCCCGTCACATAGTACGGTTGGGGAGGAGCACAAAGGTAGCCATTCCTCTCCATCCATTGATCATTCTGGCATTGCTCCTGGTCAGGAGAACAAGGGAGATAAGTTAATAGAGTCAAATGTTTCGCAGCATATCCGGCAACATAAAGCGAGTTCGAGATCACGTCGACTTCTCCGTGGTCCTCAAACAGTACGCTGGCGTAGCCGTAGCCCTTTAACATCACGTGGCCGTAGCCCCTCAGCATCACCTTTTACACGTAGTAGCAGCCGTCCACTTCCGAAAACATTAGTTTTTTCCGGCGATGCCAAAGGTTGGTCGCCGTTTAAAATTAAATTTGAATTAGAAGCTCAAGATCGGAAGTGGAGCAAGGCCAAATCTCTAAAGCGTTTGACTGAGTGCATGCATGGCAAGGCCATCGAGTATTACTCTTTCTTACCGAAAGCAGTTTGTAATTCTTTCGCTGAGCTGTTTGAAGCCTTAGACAAACGGTATGGCGATCTCGAGCCTCCTCAAGCAATCCGACATCGGTTGCAGTTGGAGGAGCGGGGGGCCGATGACACTTTGGCTGATTTTGCTTATAGGTGTGTTGAGTTAGCTGTGAAGGGTTATCCGGGGGCTCCACGTGAGTTAGTCGAATCGATAGCTGTGGAACAATTTTTCAAAGGTTGTCATGAACCACAGGCTATAGTTTTGTTTGCTATGGAGAAAGACCCCAGAACTATTCAGGATGCGTTGACATGTGTCAACGCCTCACTGTATAATCATCAAGCTTTGAATGTAGCAGAGGTCCGTCTAGTTTCCACAGAACTCGAGCCTGTGGGAGGGGATTTTTTACGGGAGGGTCGGGGTGAGTCTCCATTGAGACTTGTTACTCCTCCCAAGCTACCGGTAGCCTGTGAAGCCCCTATTAACAGAGTTACCTGTTACTCTTGTGGGAAAAACGGGCATAAGAGCTTCCGATGTCCCCAAATACGATGCCATCTTTGTCGCCAATTAGGGCACATAAGTCGAAGTTGCCCCATTCGCACTAATCTGGACGGGTTGGTTACCACAGGAGGACCTGCCTCGTCGGATGGTGCCGGGTCGACTGCTGCCGTTAGAGGCATTACCGTGTCTGGGGCTCGGGAGGGGGCAATGGTAGTTCCGGTCAGGGTCGGGTCCCTTCCAGTGAGTGCGATAGTGGATACTGCTTCTCAGGTAACAGTGATGAGTCCGGAATTATTTGGAATGTTAGGGCTTATGGGACTGTCATCCACTCCCATTAAGCTAACTGGTGCATTTCAGGGTACGGCCAGTATGGGAATGTTGGTTCGACAGGTTCCCCTTTCCATTGCAGGGTTTAACTGTTTTGGAGACATGGTTGTAGCCCCGGTGGTTCAGGATTTGTTACTGGGCTCGGACTTTCTGTCCGCTTATGGCTGTGTCGTTGACTTTAGGAAGAAGGCCCTGGTTATTGGGAACATGGGGGTTCCTGCAGTAAAATGTTGATGCATGATGATCGGTTTGGACAATGCTTCAGTTTAGTTCTCTTTTAGCATTGGTAATGTTAGGGGGCAATGCAGATTGGCAGTGGGCAATGGCATGTGGCGCCATCTAGCACACTCTTTTGAGTTGATTTTGATGTTGGTGATGTCTTTGTATTTTGATATAGGTGATGTGACATTTTGGTTTGATGTTGTGTAGGTTGTTTTTTGGTTGTTGGGGGAAAGATAAAAAAAAATGATAAAATGTCTGACAAGAAATCTGTGATATGTGTGGATGTTGGATAATGATGTGCTGTGTTGGATAATGGTGTGTTGGTTGATTTGTGATGTGTGGACCTATATTTTAGAATGATTATTTTTGGTAGATTGAGTGTTCTGCAGAGTGGTGTGTGTACCTATTTTAGAACGGTGTGTTGGGAGGACATGTGATATGTGTTGGAAAAATGTGCAATGTGTGTTGCAGTGGAGATATGTTCAACTTTTAGGGGGTTAGGAGAATGGTTTGAGTGAAAGTGTAGTGGAAGGGGTTTGTTGAATGGCGGGTTGGGTAATTTATCTGTGGGTTAACAACCCTCACGGTTGGCCACATCATTCGGCATTGGTTAAATGGAAGTTACTTGGATGCTAAATGAGTTTTTGCCGAGGTGTGTGCGAATTGTGATGGATGATTTAACAAGGGGAGAGAATGACGGGGCAATCCATGTTGGAGACACAGGGCCAAAGGAGTTTGTGGCCACAACTCTGCTTGTGTCTTCTCTATGGAAGCCCCAGTGAGATATGCACCGGTGTTTGTCATCCCGGTTTAAATTTATTGAATCAGGGTCTGAAATAAAAGTCAGACATCGGACAAGCCTTGACCTTGTTTGGTTGAATGCTCACTGTGGAGCATTATGTCTGATCAAATTCGGGGATCATTTTGGACATGTTTATTCAGACCCTGGCTAATTGATCATTGGCAATGCGGTAACATCAGCAACGCAGTGCACTTCTGTTCAATGGATTCCGATATTCCTTCTGGTCCTGCAGATTCATCCACATGTTGAGTTGACGTGTTAGCGGCACCTTGTGCACGGGTGTTTCACATGCGTTGATTCTTCATGTGTGTGTCTCTGTTGATGCATACAGAGGATACTGGTTTCCTGAAGCCTTGAGCTATATGAGTAGTCCCACAATGTATGGAGGACTGACAGGCAGTTACTGTTTTAGTCAGACTATGTTCGCTAGCCAGTCAATCAACTATTGAGAGACTGAGTGTCTTGCAGTTATTGCCTTAGTCAGTCTACTCTTGATGGGATATCTGATATAGCCAGTCCCTCTAGTTACTTGAGTCTGGCCATTATTTCAGTAGTCAGTCTGTTTCTTGACAGGCTGTATAGTGTAGCCAGTCTTTCAATTTAATAGGGACTGATAGGTTTTCAAACTGAGCAAACTCTCATCGAGTGCTGACAGTCTAAAAGTTATTGTCGTTAGTCAAAACTTGATAGACTGTCTGATATAGTCAGTTAGTCAAAACTTTATAGACTGTCTGATTAGTCAGTCCCTCAATGTAGGAGAGTCTGGCAATTATTTCATTAGTCAGTCTGTTTCTTGACAGGCTGTATAGTGTAGCCAGCCTCTCAGTTTAAGAGGGGCTGACATTATAAAATTGAGTGAGCCCTTAATTTATGAGGGGAAGGGGAGGTTGGGGGAAAAGGTAGATTCCATAGTGAGTCGGACTGGTACTTAAAGTGGGCCAGTTCGCTCCAGCTCCTTTGGGTCTTCTTTGGGAAATTAGAGGTCTGTTGACAAATCGACCTGAGGGTTGGGGTTAGAGATCAGCTTCCATGATCTGGGGTTGGGTATTTTATTGTCGGACTAATATTACGTAGTTTGTTATTACGTAATGTCCGGTTTTTAGCCCAGTTCAAAGTAGGGGAAGTTTTAGGTACAGTTCTGTACTTTTATGGTATGTTTTTTATCCTTGCGAATACTTTGCTGGAGTTTTAGACTGCAGTCGCTGGTACGCCCTTCCTCAAAAAAGAAAAGGGGGAAGAGTGTAGTAAGAATAGGTTTTCTTACTATTAACGAACATTAATGGTCAGTAATGCAGGGGAGACAAGTGCTTTATTATCACAAGAGTTGTCTCTTCTCTCCCCTTGGTTGGTAGAGGGCGCTGATTGCCCTCTAGCCAATCAGAGTAACTCGCGGGCTTTGTCAAGAAGGCAGAGAAGAAACTGACGGGGGAACTGACAAGACATGATAGACTGCTTCTCTCACAGTTTTAACCTGCAGGTAGGCCTGTCTTCTATACTGGCTAATATCTAGGTAGCTAAAGTTACTACAGATTTCCTGATTTTAGGTCACACTGACCTTTGACCTCAATTTTGGGGTCACAATGACCTTGTCTATTGACCTAGACCTAAATTTTGGTACATGATAAAACGGTTCCCTGTAATTTCTCAATTGACTCAAAAAATCATGATTTTTAACAATTTCACGATATTGGGGTCACAGTGACCTTGACCTTTGACCTTGACCTACATTTTGGTAGGCGACACATCGTGTCCCACTAATGTATCTACTGACACAAAAAAAAATATTTTTAATAATTTCCTGATTTTGGGGTCACAGTGACCTTTGACCTTCGACCTTGACCTATTATTTGATATGCGACACTTCATTTCCCCCTATTGAAATGAAATTTTTAATGATTTCCTGATTTTGGGGTCACAGTGACCTTTGACCTCTGACCTCGACCTACATTTGGTATGCAACACATTATTCCCCCCTAGAGCATCCACTCACCAAAAATTAGAACTGTACATAGAAAACCATCAATGATCAATGATTTCCTAAAATGATTTTAGGCAACAGTGACCTTTGACCTCTGACCTCGACCTCAATTCTGGTATGCGACACATCGTCTCCACCTAGTGTATCCACTCACAAAAAAATGCAACTGTGGATAGAAAATGTTCACAGATATAGACCGGACACGAACACTTCAGTGCTTTCCTATTTTTGAGGCCAGTGACCTTTGACCTCTGACCTCGACCTTGATTTTGGTATGCGACACATCGTCTCCCCGTAGGGTATCCACTCACCAAAAATTAGAACTGTAGATAGAAAACTGTCCCAGATATAGACCGGACACGAGGGACGGACACACGGACAGACGGACGGAAACCGCCATCACATAATACGTCCGCCTTTTGGCGGGCGTATAAAAATAAAAGGATCATAACCTGTAAGTTTCATGAACTTCATAGAAATAGTTATCGAGATACGGCTTGTTTTATTTGATGTCATACAAAACAGTTCCTCCTTACTTGTCCAATGTGCGGTCATCATTTTCGTGTCCAGGCAGAGTTCGTACATCCCTGGGTGTGGCCTCGATCATCTTCAGGTTGACAGGTAATGCCTCCCCATCCTTCCCAATCACCTCCAGACC
Source organism: Hanleya hanleyi (assembly GCA_036873755.1). Classification (NCBI taxonomy): domain Eukaryota; kingdom Metazoa; phylum Mollusca; class Polyplacophora; order Lepidopleurida; family Hanleyidae; genus Hanleya; species Hanleya hanleyi. The sequence goes on along the minus strand of JAVTVY010005541.1, from coordinate 27,453 downwards.
GGTCAGTCCCAGGTAGTGGAGATCACCCCAGGTGGCCGTGAAATTCAACTCCAGCTCTGACAGTAACAATACATGACATTCATAGATAAAACCTAAGTATACTGCTTGAAATCGAAATAGAATGGCCATTGTGATCAGTTCTGCATCAGGAAACATTATCTTAACACATGTACTTCAATCATATACAAACCAACATTCAGAAAGTCACAGTTGAGTAGGCTAATCTTAGATATGAATGGGAGAGCAAGCATAATCAGAAATCATACAGTCTGTCATACAAACAGATGACCAATGGATTAAACAACACAGTTCCAAGAATTTTATCATCCTATTAACAATCAATCATCTCCATGCAATTGTGACATTTCATTTTATTAATTTGATAACCACCTAGGTACACGTACATCATTTTGTCAACTTTCTGTTCTAATGAATTTGATCAGTACAATAGTTTTCAGGGCTTCGTTTTTAGCGTGAGTGATAGCTCACCTGCGCTCAAACACTATCGTAAATTCACATCACGAGAAGTATTTTTAACTCATGTAAACTGTCATATTTTATATTGTATTATATTGCAATCACTCGCTTGACTTTCGAATACCCTCTCCTAAATATTTTGACATGAGCTATTTTAAGCTCGCATGCTAATTCTAAACACGAAGCCCTGAGTTTTAATTGGACTTCCTGTGACTGAATTCTGGCACTGGCATAGCCCATAGACAGAAGACTGATACATGAGACTAACATCTACTGGTATAAGTCTGAAAGTTTTACTGCACATCTCAAGATATAACCCAGACTAAGAGATCTTTGATGAATGACCAGGAAAATTCAGTGTTACTGAAACTTCACTTACTTTGTCCCTTGAAGACGATGATGTTACCCTCTACTGTTACTATGCCGGTCTGAGGACGTGGAGGAAATTCATCCTGCTTACCTCCCTTGGCCAGACATGAAGCTCGAGTAAATGGTCTCTCCTAAGATGGCAAAATTATGCAAAAGATGTAGTCAACATCAACAGTTACAGTTACAAAAAGAATATGATATGAAGTTTCGGGGAGTGCTCACTTTGTCGAGAAAATGAATCTGATAGGGTATTGATCGGTGTTAGACTGTCCAAATCACATATTTTTTACAACTAGATTCCAATTGAGTGAACAAGTACATGTAACCAACATCAGTGTAGTTGCTAATGAATGTTCAGAATGTAAATTTTACTAAGAATGAGTTCTGAAGTCTATTAGAAACACATCTTTACATGGTGATCAGTGACATATACATGAGGTACATGTGGTCTTACATCTTTACAACTTGATCAGTGTCGTATAATGGAGATTGTGTCCACATGCAGAAGATACTTGAAATTGAGGACCTTTGAGATGCCTATTCGAGAGCCAATTTGCTCGAATTTTTGACTTAGCAAATATGTTAGTATGCCCGGTATACATGATACTAGATTCTATGAATCTGGTCTTTTCAGTTTGTAAACATGAGGGTGAGACTCACAAAATCCCTCGGCTTCCCCCAAGCGGTTGAGAAATATGCTGCGAATGTGCAACATATTATGGCTATATTTACTAATCATTCAAAATTGTCCTTTTTAAAGCATATCATTAATTCTGCAGATATAACAGCTACATTCAAGCTTATATCACAAAAGGGGCATAACTTTGTAAAATAAGGCCCACGGCAAAACATTTTATTTTGGCTTCTGGAATACAAGTAGATAAATAATTGGGTAGCTGTACCGAACACAGTTCTTCAGATATAACTGGTTAATACATTCAAGCATATCGAAGATTATTACACCTGGTTTCCAAAATTTAGTAGCTGTACCGATCACGGATCTGCACATATAACTTGTACACAACTATATATCACAAAATAATCAGAGATTATTAAATCCGAAAAGGGGCATAACTCCATAAAATATGGGCCGAGATGAATAATTTTTGGTAGGCATTTAGAATACAACTAGATAAAAAAGCTTCATCATAATTTGCAAGCTGTACCAAACACAGTTAATTAGATATAACTGGTTACAGTCAAGCATGTATCGCAAAATTGAAAATTATTGCACCTGAAAGGGCATAACTCCGTAAAATAAAGGCTCAGGCAACTAATTTTCTGTTGACTTCTAGAATACAACTATATAAATAAGTTTCCAAAATGTAGTAGCTGTATCAAACACAATTCCGCAGATATAGTTGATTACATTAAAGCATATATATCACAAACTATGAAATTAATACATCTGTAAAGGGGCATAACTATGTCAAATATGGGCCGAGGGGAGCCATTTTCGATAGGCGACCGACTTATAAATAGATAAATAAGTTCCCAAAATTTGATCACTGTATCTAGAGCGGATTTTCCTAAAATGCGGTAATGGACGGACGGACGTACATGGCAACGATAATACCCGAGGCCAAAATAGCCGAGGGGTAAAAGTGATCATAAGAACCCATTATTCAGTTCAATAACACATTGATACCTTTATAGCTACTTGTTTTTAATGCTAACCAACAATGATACAGTTATCCTGCTTTGGACCAGCCCAGCTGTCTAGTTAATCTTGGAATGTGACAAGTGACGTATACACGAGGTGCATGTGGTCTTACATCTTTGCCGTCATCAGCCGTAGAAGGTCTCTCAAATGGTACATCATCTTCAATGACATTGTCGCAGAAACCATCTGCTTCAAAGGCAGAGTCATGCTTAGACACGGCATCAAGAATGTCCTCATCTACCGTGAATAATATTGTCTGTAATGGATATCATCATAACATCAATATATGTGTACATGTAGGTGAATTACAATGAATGGCTAGAGGGTATTAACTAGGTATTAATATGATTCAAATGTTGATGGCACCAAGGCAATAAGGGATAGGGGACCATCTATATATTAGGGTCTTGGGGGGAGGATGCTCGCAAATACAGAATAAAATGTAAAGGTAAAGACCGTTAATGAGTGAGCAGGGAGGGTAACAATCTGAAACTGTAAAGTAATGGCCTACAAGCAACACATGGATTGTCCACAGTTATTAGCTCAGTACACGATAGCGGATTTACTGTTGAAGAGGATGTAGTGCCAGAAAATATCCCCCTCAGAACTTACATCTCCAAATGCCTCTGTCCCTCCCTCTACACCTCCACAGGCACGAGCAATCTCCCCTATGAAGATATTTGACCCATCCAACTTGATCTCCACATCTTTGGCACCGCGGTAAGAATGGATCCTCGACTTATTGTAATTCTGAAAGGATATATTCAAGAACAAATTGAAAGTTTTAAGTTAAAATGCTAACTTCTCGGTTCATTTCACCAGTATAAATAAGGTGGCTGGAGTAATATCCAGTTCATTCCCTCCAATACATTTTTAGAATCTTGCATCAATAAGGTTAAGTAATAACAAAACAATGTCCAGAATATTAAAGTTTTCAAAATGAACCGGTCAAAATTCTTTGGAATGTCCTAACTTGCCATAAAATCTCCAATAAATGTAGTTTAATAATTTTATGTACTTCATTCAAATTAAACTGAGAATATAATCTGATCAGCTAAACTACCTGGTAATTAAAAAAAAATGTGTATACATTTTTGTTCCAGGTATACAGAATGGTGAAACACTAGTCTAACTTGTCTATTATCTTCAACTTGAGTTGATGAGCAGTACCTACCCAAATCCTCATCAGAGCAATACGGCAAGGTTTCTGGAATGTAATATGAACATGGTGATTTCCCCCAGGTGTAAAGGGAGCTAACCACATGTGAACGTCGTCCCTGGTCCTGTTAACACCATCAGTCAGGTTACCCACCACCCGAGGATCTTTGTTGTAGTTTGGAAGTACGTTGATGTCAAGAGGGTCAGCTATAATCTGTGTAAAACATGAAATATGGACAACTTCATGCTATCATTTCACTCACTTTAGGCAACATTTCATCAGAATTGCTTTTACACAAGAACAACAATTATACCGTTGCATTTACTTATGGTATGAAAATAGACTAAATGAAAGCAAACTATAATACAGAGCGCAGATATCTGGGAATTTTTACCTTCAGGAAATGCAAATTTTGAAGGGTTAAATAATGAATACCTTGGTGATCTGTACAGGTTCACCAGTGTGTGAATAGACCTCCACCCCAGTCAGGCCCACGTAATGTTTGTCGCCCCACGTCGTCTTTATGTTAATCTCCAAATTACGACCATATGGCAGTTCTGGAATCATGAAGTCATCTTCTCTGCAAAGAAGTAGTGGAAGTTTAATAGATAGGTCAAGGTCACTCACATGTGGATAATACCAGCCGTGTGTTCAAGGACTCAACTTTGTCTGGTATGCATACATAATTTAATTATTTATTTCGATTCTTCATGCAAGTAACACACTGAGTATCCGAGGAAGTGTCACTCAGATGGAATATGTGCATAATCCCTATTTTGCCAAACAAAATAAACCATATGACATTTTAATCAGTTAATCTGTGGTTGTGCCCCTGTAAGGTTAATGTGGTAGACTTTCAATATAAAGAACCTACTCGTCTATAGCAGGCTCTTGGGTAGAAGATTTATTCTTGGTCTGTGGCTGTTTTTCAGATGTCGCTTTCTTACTGGGAAGATACTCATCCAAGACATCATCTGAGAAAAAATAAGAAACGACTTTTTCACAACAAGAAACAATGAAAGAATAATCAGATGGGGTTTTTTTTTTTTTTTTTTTAGTTTTTCACAATAGGGTCACATGATGCGTGATGAAATTCAACACAGGGCAATTAATGTATAGTAACAGCTTCATAGTACCCTAATACAATAGTACAAGGGCTGTTTGATCAAAAAGTGTGTGGGAGGGTCGGACAGTAAGTTAAATGAAATGGGCGTTCAGAGAACTTGTATGCCTCCGCCTGCAGAATCAGTGAATGTAGCATAACTGACTTATGTCAGATTTGAAGATTTATATTCACTTTAATAGAGGCTATAAGGAAGGAACCTCATAATTCATTGTGTGTAATAGGTAATATGATCGCAGGACAAGGACACAAACAGAGCACGATTATCTTCCCTTCATCCACACTTTAATATCAGCACGGTAGGCCTAACCAAATTCTTCATGGAGTCTATATTAGATCGTCATAGTGTTGGGTAATCAAAACAACTGCAGACACCAAAACAATGCCAGAATCAGATCATAAAGTACTCACTAGTCATGTCTATCGACAAGCGCCCTCTGTGGGAACGATTGAAGAGATTTAAGGACCCCCACGACTCCTCCAGTTTGGTCTGTTGCGAGTCTCGCCATTTAGACCGGTTCTTCTGTATCCGCTGCATTGGTGTACATTCGTCTAAAATCTCATCAACTGGAAACAGTTCGAATGAGTAATAAAGGTGGACAGGGGAACAGATGATGTTTAGAACTGCTACACGCAAGTTGCAAATTTGAGGCTAAAATTTGCCATTCCAAAAAGAATATCTAACTGAAGAGAACTAAAACAGTAGAAACAATGAGATAATTAATGAGCTTATAGTTAAAAGCTCTCTGGATCATAATCAAGAAAGCATTTTTTAGACCTGATAACGAAGAAAATATGGTGAATAATTAAACCCATGTACAACCTGAGTGAGTCACAATAGATGTACAAGTAAACAGACGGACTACAATGAATCCATTAATAATTCAATTGCCCTATCAAAATTCGATCACCTCCAATTTCGTTTAAAAATTTTGATCCGTCATTAAAATAAAGTACATCATCACCTAATATCATAAGTGACAAATAAATAATGGATTTCTACAAGATTATTAATATTTTTGTGAACTTCAGATTGTAAATAAACTCTGAATTTTATGCTGAGAAATTTCAATTCCGGCGATTAATTACACTGGTCCCTCATTATAACGGTGAAGTTGGGGGACAAAATAGGCCTATATGTGACTCACACTGTAGTGAATCTTGTTGACAGCAGCATACATGTTACAGCTGTAGAGGGAGGACATAATGAGTGTATTACAGGAATTGACCCTAGTTTATTTACTAATTTAGGATCATACATATCCACAAGTCTTTTTCCAAATCATCAGATGTGATACCTGGGCAGTCACTTACCATCAACATCTATTAGAGATTTGGGCTTGGTTGGAATGGCCGTCTCATCATCAAACACTGTACTTATATGATCGTTCCTGCAAATAAAATTTTCAACTTATAAAATTGTATCTCCAAAAAGGCTGATGTACACCTAGCTGATCCTGTCAGAAGCAAATGAATCAAACAATGACTCTTGAAATCGTAAGAATTCCAAATGAAACTGCTCAGCTGTAGTAATTAGGCCTATCAATCAGCCTGGTACCATACTATAATGCCTGATCTGTAATATCCCATACCTTGTCGGTGATATCCCATACCTTGTCTGTGATATCTCATAACTTGTCTGTGATATCCCATACCTTGTCTGTGATATCTCATACCTTGTATGTGATATCCCATACCTTGTCTGTGATATCCCATACCTTGTCTGTGATATCCCATACCTTGTCTGTGATATCCCATACCCTGTCTGTGATACCCATACCCTGTCTGTGATATCCCATACCCTGACTGTGATATCCCATACCTTGTCTGTGATATCCCATACCTTGTCTGTGACATCCCATACCTTGTCTGTGATATCCCATACCTTGACTGTGATATCCCATACCTTGTCTGTGATATCCCATACCCTGTCTGTGATATTCCATACCCTGTCTGTGATATCCCATACCTTGTCTGTGATATCCCATACCTTGTCTGCGATATCCCATACCTTGTCTGTGATATCCCATACCTTGTCTGTGGCCAGCTACTTATATCTTCATCCCAGTCCAACAACTCTTTCCTGCTCTCTGATTGGCTACTCTGGACTCTTGCCGCCACACGGCTGCTACCTCGACTCTCTGGTGGGCTCTCAAAATAACCTAGAGAACATAAATGATCATCTATGATAGGGGACATCACAGAAACATCTGTTACATTCAATCATCTCAAATATTTATCCAGAATGTTGGTACATGTCTTCAGAGACAGACATAAGCAATAATAAATTGAATTTATGATTGCTTCATGATATCTGCCTTAGAGATGAAGCTTATGACAGAGCAAAGTGAGAAAGGGGATTTGTAGATACTCCAATGAGAAAATATTGTCACAATTGAATACTTTCACAAGGCTCAATGATATTGTGGTCACCATGTTAGGGCAACTGAATCTGATTCAGGGCAACCAATTTGAACACTTAGCTTGCCATGATGGCAACCACCGAGTTACACCAATGATTCCATATTCAGATATAATAAATCTGTTTAGATGTACATACTTTCCAGATCCTCTTGTCTCAGCCAGCTTGGTACAGACTTCCTTTTATCTTCCTCCAGCTCACCATGTTCACTGAAACATAGCAATCCATATATATAAGAAAAAACACCAATTGATTTGGGACATATAATGCCAGTCAGAATTGATTTAAATAATTGAGATGGGTATTCTGAGATGTGAGAGACTGTTGATTGCTAGGTGGGCTGCTTGAAACCAATCTTTGCAAATAAACACCTCACTATTTTCTCAGAATAGTCAAGGTCAAAGGTCAAAAACATCAGAATATCACATTTTATAGCATTTTATTTCAAGTGGAATGATGGATGAAAAGAGCAGTCAAATAGGGCAATGGTGATTCCATGTCATACATATACTGGTGGAGATACACAGATTATCAATGGCACATGATGGACTATACGGCAAATTTCAATTACCATCTAGTTCTTGACATAGAGATATGAATAATATGGAATGCAAAGTCATTTCATATGTTCTAATCACACAACCAAATTTCAAGACAATCGCTGAACATAATGTCCAATGTTTTGTTAATTTGGTGTGGAATTAACTTCAATTCGTGAGAGAACAAGTATATCAAGTTTACAGGCTTTGGATTTCCCAAAACAGAAAAAGTTATGTTTCTCGTCTTTCAGGAGAATAAACTGAACAGAGTTGAAATAGTTTATGTTTATGGTTGGTTGCCTTGGAACACAGGACATGGAACCGAAGGGAAAATTTTAGTAAACTTCGAAATGCCCAAGTCTGAGTGCAGTTGTGAAGTGCATGCATGTGCATCTCATAAAACAGGAATCTGTGCTGCGAAGTGTGCATACTATCCCAGAATGAGACCAAGAACAGCAAGTGGGACCAGCACAGGAGATTTTCAGCCCCCGACTTTCCCCACAACTGTCAAACAAGATATGTACAATGTATGAACCATTAACAGCTGATCTCTTGAACCATGACAATGGACAACTTATAGGGACTTCACTGAAAATGTCATGTGCTTAACTTGACTGGGAAGAATCCTCTCAACGGAATTCACCAACATGATTAGGTAAATAAACAATATCAACCAACGAAGTAAAGTGTGCTGTGGGGACAATATTTCACAAGCAAATGCAGTGACAAACTGTGATTTAGCTTGGTAAATTAATATTTATCGACAATCGATGGAAATAAAACAAAAAGAAAGTGGAAGCCAAATTTACACCCTTTCTTGTAGCATATTATCCAACCAACCAGGCCTACGAGAACACATACGTGGACTGACAATGCTAGGGGGACAACCAAGGCCATCATGGCTGCAACTAAAACAATCAATACGAAACTCTGTCATGTTAAATCCAATAGAAGTACATGTAAACGAGGCATGCAGAAATAAAGAAATGACAGTCACACTACACAGTGTAAATGACAGAACTAATACTGAATATTTACACAAATTGAACTTTATGCAACTCATACACCTAAATGCATAAATAAAAGGTACAACAAAGGGGATAAAAACATTCACCAAGACGAGCCTGAATAAACATATGATGACAGCACATACACAAGAAAACTTTGACTGTTCAGTACTGTGCAGTTCCCAACACATAAGTTCTGCGAAACCATGACATTTCGGCACATGACAAGTCGTTAAGCGACATTTTGGCATGCGACGTTTCGGCACAAAGTGAAAGGTACAACATCTTGTCACCCTTTTTTTTCAGGCCAAATTATACTCCAAATAAAATTTAGAAATACATAATTTGGTTTTTGTCATGAGGTAAAAAGATAAATCACAGTATTGAGAAACATGTACAATATTTTGTCTTTTAAATACTTTGTAAATATTTTATTACTAGTTAACTACCTCATCAATCAACCAACTACATATGTGAAAAAAGCTGTTGAAATTACACGGCTAATCGAGGTCAAAGAATCTACAACTTAGTAACCCTTAAAATGTTACAAAAAAAGAGTGTGAAAATCTCTTTTTTTCAGCATACGTAACAAAAAGGTACCAAAATGTTGCATGCCGAAATGTTGTACCCTTCACTTTGTGCCGAAATATTGCATGCCGAAATGTTGCTTATCAGAATAATCCATGCCAAAATGTCACATGCAGAAATGTCCCGATACCTAGTTCTGCACAGAAAGGCTCTAATACTGGATGATTCGGAGAAGTAAGCGAGTGGAAGTGAGCAGAATCTTTAGATCAGTTGTAAACTAGAGTCATGAACCGGACAATTCAGTAAGAAAAAACAACTGATAATGTCCATCCAGGAACTGATTAGTACTGTACAGGTTGTGAGCAGTACTGCTCAGTTGTTGTGAAGAACCACTCAGTTGTTGGCTGCATGGAACTGTCCAGTACCTGCTTGGTACCTGTCAGTAATTTAATGGAACTGTGCTGTTACTGCTCAGTACTCTATGGTCAGTATCTGGGCAGCAACTTCTCAGCAGGCTTTCTGATCAGAAATGCTCTGTTACTGTACATTACTGACAAGTCCCAGGATTGCCTGTGGCTAACATGTCATGCATATACAGTCAAACCTGTGTAACTGAAACCCGAATAAACCTGCAAACCAGTAAATACCACCAATGACCATCATCTAAATGTAACGCATTCCATTGTTGTCAGCCTCAGCTAACAAATACAAGACCCTGTCTTACTCGGTATGACATTCTGCATGGTCTCCATGAAGGTCAGTTTACAAAGTCGAACGGCAGGTTTCCCAGTGGTTCATTCAGTGTAATACAGTTTTGGCCATGAGGGAATATTACCTTCTGGGTTGGAGTTTAAATTTGGGAACAGCTGATGGGTCGTCCTGGCTGCTCTGTGGTTTGGGGAATTGTTGTACAGATGACGGACGGGGTTTCTCATCCGATTTACGGACTGGTGGACGGGGAGGGCGACGTTCAGAACTGCAGGAAAAAGTACAAGATAAGAGATCATGAGCTGGATATGATAAATGTTCATCTTATCAATAATAATATATTCACAACTGCCCTCAGTGCTATATAGAATATTTTATTTATTTTAAAGATGTAATCAGCCTCAAATCTGGGCTGAAATCAATGTCTCTCAAACTCAGCGAAAGTGACATATATTACAACAGGTACAAAATGAGACACATTTGACCGCAAAAGATTAAACTGGTTTCTGCCATTCACGAGAATATAGAAAGAATTGGTCTTTAAAAATAAACAGCATGGCATGCCGTTTATTTTTTCACGGCCGTGTCAACAAGCGTATACACATGTGGTGCATTCTACCAACGTATGCTATGCGACATTACCGAACCGTAGGCACGAGCCATGACGTTATCCCATAGCTGCAGCTGTGCAGCATTTAAATTTGTGAGCGTCGCTACGTCACTGATACGTCATGCAGTGACGTCATTTTCCTCTCCGCGTACAACACACACTCAATGGCGAAACAGAAAACCCGTCGAAGCGGGCAGAGTTTTAAATTTCTCTGACAAGATATTCTTGCATTCGTTGTATTATGGCGATATGAGATATGATGCTTTAGTAATCTTCCCTGCTGAAAAAAACGCATAGGGGAGAGTTTACAAAATCCATCCATTTTGAGGCTGATTACATCTTTAAGTTCTTGTTCATTGTGGCATTGGAACACAGAAGAAATATCTTCTATTGCTCTTATCATGTCATGCTTATATGTACCTAAGAAAACAGCCCAATACAGCATGTACATGTTCCAACATGTCTTCTTCACATTTATTGAGCCCAATGACTTATATCAGAAGTAAAATCAATCTTAGAGAAAGGTACTGAAAATACCATTAAGTACATAAATATTAAAATATAACAGTTTTATCAAGTGTAACATGGACTGGGGATGAGTGTGTAGTTTTACACCAGTGATTATTGAAACCTATATTTTCTTGTTTTATGCACAGGCATACAAATTATCAGTGACTTCATTTTCTGGTTCAGGTACATGTACATTGAACAGATCCGGAATTCAACTAAATTGTGAACAGACACATTAATATATCAATTTGTTTAGGCAATCAGAATTACACATACATGTGACAAAACTTACCAAGACTTGAGGCAATGATCCCATTGAGCTGACGGACAGTACAAAAAGGTCAATAATATAATCTATGCAAGTATCCTTCGTACATGTATACACAAACAACATTAGCTACATGTTGCAATGGTTTGTGAATCAAGACAGGAAGATTGAGAGGAAAGAAATCCAATAAATGACTGTAACAGTGTGGACCATCTAACATATGTTTATGACCTCAATATAATTCAGCATGTACATGTACACTGGAACAATCAAAAACCTGTTTATCAGTTGGCTTAGCACTGCCACTTTCCATTGAGGCCAGTGAATAAACAACATAAATAAATAATGACCAGATATGAATAGTCCTTTATAACTCAACTCAGGTTAGACTTGGCAAAGTTTCCAAAACATGCCATTGACACCTGACCAACTCTCCTTAGAACCAGAACATGCATGACAAGGCCAACCCAACATTTTCTTTCACTCCAAAAACAGGATCAGAAGTTTGAATTGATCTTTCTGGTTGAATTTTCACAAGGGTTCATTTTTCAATGCAGAATATATTGTCATTTGTAATACATGTGATATTAATAGATAATTCTATCTAAATTTTTCATGAATAATGACATTTAAGAATTGTGATGTAACACATCTATTTAGGCTATAAAGATCAGTAGGTACATTGAAGACTGGAATACTGTTAGAGACTCCAACTATCAATGTCATATTCACTCACATTTAATTTAAATAAACACCTCAACAAAAGAAGGTTCCCTCCCTCTCAAATACTGGCTAATATTTTCTAAGATATATGTATGCAACTGTAATCATGGTATCGGGGATTCTCACAGAGCATCAGTTGGACAAGAGCAATAATTGGTGAAATTATAAGCAAAGAAATTGAATTGCTCTATTTTCAAGTAGTAGTTCAAGATAAGACTGTTATTTAGGGGACTTTATTCATCAAAATCGTGTTGATCCACTGATAAGCTTGGCATAATGCAGAAGCAAAGTAACTCCGAATAAACTTAATAAACGCATGGTGACAGTCTCAATATTTCGACAAAACTTTATTTGTCATCTTCAGGATGTGATTTAACAGCAGTTACAGGCTCTTATATACAAAAACGACTAACAAAGACTGAAATGGTTAGATACACAAAATTAGAGGGCAATAGCCAATCAGATAATATGTGAACATAACAAGGTAAACATGAGTGGCAAATAGGCATGACAAGGAATACACATAGGCCTGGCAATACACAATCGAAATGGCAATAGTTTGATAAAGATTAATAGTGATGGGTGGTGATTTATGGAGGTGTGTGAATGTGTATAGAGTGGCAGCAGAAATGTCAATCAGGGGAATAAACACAAGTGAAACAGAGATTAGAAAAAAAGAAAATATGTATTAAGTTGATTAGAGAAACGTAACAAAGGTACATGTATGGAGGATTGAAATCGGAAATAAAATATAGAGAATTAGATAGTTACAGAACGGGAAATGCTGAGTTATATTAGGCTATTATTAAATTAACAAGAAAAGGAATACACACACCACAGAAATGCTGGATGGTTGTATTATCTTATCTAAACAGTGATTGATGGAATAAAATATATATATAAACGAGAGATCCTGAAGGATCTTGGCGCCCACCATTGTCCGATAATTGTAAGCTAATGACAAGAGGATCTTTTTGTTCATTGTTACTAAGAACAAACGATTGATTTGTAATTTTGTTTACAGAATTTCGAATCTGAGCGAAAAATAACGAAAAAGGGACACTCAAAAACACCAGTTTCAGGAGTTTCAAGATTTCTAGAAACTGTACTTATGTCGGTTGTTATAATACAAGAGAATGTACATGTAGGGAGGATCCTTCGTCTTCGTTTTGTAGTATTTTTTATTTATTTATTTTTTTGCACGTGTCATCATTGGGTACTGGAAGCGAAGACAAATCTCTTTGACACTTTGGCATGAGCTATGAAACATAAGATTTTATAACTAGGAACGAATGCTAATTCTGTTCTGTTTACTGGGCTAGTTTGAGATATCTCTTTTAAGATACCATGCTCGAAAATAGTAAGATAGTACAATACTTAATACGGAAGGGATCTGGTCTGCGCAGTAATGTTGAAACTTCGAAAGTGCCTGAATCCTGATTATCTCCCTTGGATCGAAACATGCAGTAGTCTACAGTTGTCGAGTTGTGACGTTGAGTCACAAGAGTGACGTCCCTTCATGTAGCCGACCCGCCGGCAGACGAAAGGGTGGGGCAGTTCACTTGCAACTGCATGGACTAAAGAAAACTGATTTAAAATTTGAAGAAATACATTTTAATTCCGAATTATTTGAACTCCTTGATATGGAAGGTGAAGGTGTGGATATTCTCTATAGTCAATATATAGAACATGCCCCACGGTTTGATCCGCCGACTCTTGTGATGTAACGTCACAAATCGGGAATACCGTATTAATTTGAAGCGTAACTTGGATTTTCGAATCAGACCAAAAAACGTATCTTGCACAACTAGGGCCAACGTGGAACCTGTGTACCAAATTTCAGAAAGATCTATGAAATATTTCCTGAGAATTCACGATAACACTGTTTCAAGGGGAAATTCAAGATGGCCACCTGGCGGCCATGTTGGACTTTCGATTCAGACCAAAAAAAGGTATTTTGCACAACTAGACCCCAAGGGGAACCTATGTACCAAATTTGCGAAAGATCCCTGCAGTACTTCCTGAGAAATCATGATAAATATTCATGGGGAAATCCAAGATGGCTGCCTGGTGGCCATATTGGATTTTCGAATCGGACAAGAAAAGGTACCTTGCACAACCAGACCCCAAGGGGAACCTGTGTACCAAATTTGAGAAAGATCCATGCAGTACTTCCTGAGAAATGACGATAACAATGTTTCATGGGGAAATCCAAGATGGCTGCCTGGTAGCCACATTGGATTTTCGAATCGGACCAGAAAAGTTATCTTGCGCAACTAGACTCCAAGGGGAACCTGTGTACCACATTTGAGAAAGATCCATGCAGTAGTTCCTAAGAAATCGCGATAACAATGTTTCATGGGGGAAAGCCAAGATGGCTGCCTGGTGGCCATATTGGATTTTCGAATCGGACCAGAAAAGGTATCTTGCACAACTAAACACCAAGGGGAACCTGTGTACCAAATTTAAGAACGATCCATGCAGTAGTTCCTGAGAAATCGCGATAACAAGGTTTCATGGGGAAATCCAAGATGGCTGCCTGGTGGCCATATTGGATTTTCGAATTGGACCAGCAAAGGTATCTTGCACAACTAGACCCCAAGGGGAACCTGTGTACCAAATTTGAGAAAGATCCATGGAGTAGTTCCTGAGAAATCGCAATAACAAGGTTTCATGGGGAAATCCAAGATGGCTGCCTGGTGGCCATATTGGATTTTCGAATTGGACCAGAAAAAATATCTTGCACAACTAGACCCCAAGGGGAACCTGTGTACCAAATTTGAGAAAGATCCATGCAGTAGTTACTGAGAAATCACGATAACAGTGTTTCATGGAGGAAATCCAAGATGGCTGCCTGGTGGCCATATTGGATTTTCAAATCGGACCATAAAATGTATCTTGCACAACTAGACACCAAGGGGAACCTGTGTACCAAATTTGAGAAAGATCCATGCAGTAGTTCCTGAGAAATCGCGATAACAAGGTTTCATGGGGAAATCCAAGATGGCTGCCTGGTGGACATATTGGATTTTCGATTCGGACCAGAAAAGGTATCTTGCAAAACTAGACCCCAAGGGGAACCTGTGTACCAAATTTGAGAAAGATCCATGCAGTAGTTCCTGAGAAATCGCGATAATAAGGTTTGATGGGGAAATCGAAGATGGCTGCCTGGTGGCCATATTGGATTTCCGAATCGGACCAGAAAAGGTATCTTGCACAACTAGACCCCAAGGGGAACTTGTGTACCAAATTTGAGAAAGATCCATGCAGTAGTTCCTGAGAAATCGTGATAACAAGGTTTCATAGGGAAATCCAAGATGGCTGCCTGGTGGCCATATTGGATTTTCGAATCGGACCAGAAAAGGTTTCTTGCACAACTAGACCCCAAGGGGAACCTGGGTACCAAATTTGAAAAAGATCCATGCAGTAGTTCCTGAGAAATCGCGGTAACAAGGTTTCAGGGAGGAAATCCAAGATGGCTGCCTGGTGGCCATATTGGATTTTCGAATCGGACCAGAAAAGGTTTCTTGCACAACTAGACCCCAAGGGGAACCTGTGTACCAAATTGGAAAAGATCCATGCAGTAGTTCCTGAGAAATCGCGGTAACAAGGTTTCATGGGGAAATCCAAGATGGCTGCCTGGTGGCCATATTGGTTTTTGGATTCAGACCGAAAAAGATATCTTGCACAACTAGACCCCAAGGGGAACCTGTGTACCAAATTTGAGAAAGATCCATGCAGTAGTTCCTGAGAAATCGTGATAAGAAGGTTTCATGGGGAAATCCAAGATGGCTGCCTGGTGGCCATATTGGATTTTCGAATTGGACCAGCAAAGGTATCTTGCACAACTAGACCCCAAGGGGAACCTGTGTACCAAATTTGGGAAAGATCCATGGAGTAGTTCCTGAGAAATCGCAATAACAAGGTTTCATGGGGAAATCCAAGATGGCTGCCTGGTGGCCATATTGGATTTTCGAATTGGACCAGAAAAAATATCTTGCACAACTAGACCCCAAGGGGAACCTGTGTACCAAATTTGAGAAAGATCCATGCAGTAGTTACTGAGAAATCACGATAACAGTGTTTCATGGGGGAAATCCAAGATGGCTGCCTGGTGGCCATATTGGATTTTCGAATCGGACCATAAAATGTATCTTGCACAACTAGACACCAAGGGGAACCTGTGTACCAAATTTGAGAAAGATCCATGCAGTAGTTCCTGAGAAATCGCGATAACAAGGTTTCATGAGGAAATCCAAAATGGCTGCCTGGTGGACATATTGGATTTCGGATCAACCAAAAAGGTTCTTGCAAAACTAGACCCCAAGGGGAACCTGTGTACCAAATTTGAGAAAGATCCATGCAGTAGTTCCTGAGAAATCGCGATAATAAGGTTTGATGGGGAAATCGAAGATGGCTGCCTGGTGGCCATATTGGATTTCCGAATCGGACCAGAAAAGGTATCTTGCACAACTAGACCCCAAGGGGAACCTGTGTACCAAATTTGAGGAAGATCCATAAAGCAGTTCCTGAGAAATCGCGATAACAAGAATTGTTTACGGACGGACGGACGGACGGACTGACGGACGACGGACGAAAAGCGATTTGAACAGCTCACCATCTGGTGATGGTGGGCTAAAAAAACATTGAAATTGGCAACAAAATACCAAAATAATAAACAGTAGTCTACCTGAATAACTGTAGCTCTTTCGAAGCTTTTACACTGCTGTTAAGTTTAGGATTTGATCGCCGAATAGCTAGGGCTTCCTTAAATAACAATACATTCCAGTGATCCGCGGAGTCAATAACTTTAGTGTTAGACAATAAGACTGAGGACAATGGGCAATATGGAATACCTTCTAGACTAGAAGGTATTCCATATTGCCCATTGTCCTCAGTCTTATTGTCACCATGCGTTTATTAAGTTTATTCGGAGTTACTTTGCTTCTGCATTATTCATCAAGTTTTTTTCATGTGAAATGTAATGAAACTCTAAAGTACAGTGGGCATCTTGTCTAACAGTTCATTCCCAAAGCTTAATTTTCAGTATGAATATATATTTTTATCTGAGGGCTCTTGGTAGCTGACCATGCTGATTAGGTCATGTTCCTACGAAGTAGGCTACCATTTGCAAATTGTTCGGTAATGAGTGAGTGAGTGAGTGAGTGAGTCCATCCGAATCCTTTCGTCGGCAAAATAAGGATAACCGTTGACATTAGAACCTTGATTTTTGGTATGAACGTGCATTAGGGCATTGTTACCAGCAAGTTCTGAGCTGACCGAATTCTGATGAAAATTTGATTTATATTTATTTATTGATGGCTGAGCTAGTGCACTGTCATGCCCATTGGGAACCCTTGGCGGTATGTTTCACTGTGACTTTTGAAAGAAATCCAATAAATGACTGTAACAGTGTGGACCGTCTAACATGTTTATGACCTCAGTATAATTCACCATGTACATGTACACCAGAACAATCAAAAACCTGTTTATCAGTTGGCTTTATATAATAGCACTGCCACTTTCCATTGAGGCCAGTGAATAAACAACATAAATAAATAATGACCAGATATGAATAGTCCTTTATAACTCAACTCAGGTTAGACTTGGCAAAGTTTCCAAAACATGCCATTGACACCTGATCAACTCTCCTTAGAACCAGAACATGCATGACAAGGCCAACCCAACATGTTCTTTCACTCCAAAAACAGGATCAGAAGTTTGAATTGATCTTTCTGGTTGAATTTTCACAAGGGTTCAGTTTTCAATGCAGAATATATTGTCATTTGTAATACATGTGATATTAATAGATAATTCTATCTAAATTTTTCATGAATAATGACATTTAAGAATTGTGATGTAACACATCTATTTAGGCTATAAAGATCAGTAGGTACATTGAAGACTGGAATACTGTTAGAGACTCCAACTATCAATGTCATATTCACTCACATTTAATTTAAATAAACACCTCAACAAAAGAAGGTTCCCTCCCTCTCAAATACTGGCTAATATTTTTTAAGATATATGTATGCAACTGTAATCATGGTAACGGGGATTCTCACAGAGCATCAGTTGGACAAGAGCAATAATTGGTGAAATTATAAGCAAAGAAATTGAATTGCTCTATTTTCAAGTAGTAGTTCAAAATAAGACTGTTTTTTTAGGGGACTTTATTCATCAAGTTTTTTTCATGTGAAATGTAATGAAACTCTAAAGTACAGTGGGCATCTTGTCTAACAGTTCATTCCCAAAGCTTAATTTCCAGTATGAATATACATTTTTATCTGAGGGCTCTTGGTAGCTGACCATGCTGATTAGGTCATGTTCCTACGAAGTAGGCTACCATTTGCAAATTGTTCGGTAATGAGCGAGTGAGTGAGTGACTGTGAGTCCATCCGAATCCTTTCGTCGGCAAAATAAGGATAACCGTTGACATTAGAACCTTGATTTTTGGCATGAACGTGAATTAGGGCATTGTTACCAGCAAGTTCTGAGCTGACCGAATTCTGATGAAAATTTGATTTATAATTATTTATTGATGGCTGAGCTAGTGCACTGTCATGCCCATTGGGAACCCTTGGCGGTATATTTCACTGTGACTTTGAAGGTTCCCTGATACGGCATATCACGTTGGACACACTGGTTCTCGTAAAATCACCGAAGTTAAATGACTTTAAGCCCGGTCAAGACTTGGACAGGTGACCTCGTGCTGTACTGCTGGGCTGATAAGTGTCCAGGGTAACAGGAACTGAGGGCGATAACAGTTGCTACGCTAATGACTCACCAACGGTGACATCTGGGAAAGTTTTTTTAATTTTTTTATTCACATCCATAACATAACAGATACATCTAGACAATACAGTTTACATATATATAAATAATTCTCGTCAACATACCATGCATGATGTGTATATATATATTAATTATTGTGCATCTGATATATACTCTGGCACAACCAATTTCCAAAAGATGCAAGTGATATTTTCATCAGTTACTAAAAAGACTGACCCAGACACCCCAGTCTTGGACTCGAGACACACTTTGTTCTATTTTATAATAGTATTTCAGTTCTTCAAAAAAAGCCTTCAAATTTGGTTTTCTGTTTTGACATCGTCTACGAAAAATGTGAAATTTTGCCAACAAAAAGACCAAGTTTTGAACATTGTTTGTTGACTTTGATCCAAATATTCTATATTCCATTGTTACATCTACTTGTATGTTTGTACTATCATAAATATTCTGTTTTAAGATATGCCAAAAAGCAGCAGTTTCTATGCAATCCCAAAATAAATGAGTAATTGTTTCCTTCTCTGTATTGCAAAATGTACACAGGTCATTGTCTCGTATTTTAATTTTATATAGAAAAGAGTTTGTTGCCAAAATTCTATGTATAATTCTATACTGGAACCATCTTAATTTAACATCAATTGTGGTTTTTACTGGAAACAAGTATGCATTTTTCCACCATTCACATGTCTTTTGACCTATAATAAATTCCCAAGTCTGTTTCGACGGACCTTGTATTTTCAATTTTATATTTGCTTACTAACACTGTGTAAATATCCCTTGTTCCTTTAACATGCCTTAATATAGAACATACGCTGGGTGGAATCATTGGGAGACTGAACCGTGTCATCCAGACAGTAGGTGTCTTTAAAGACTTACACAAAGTATTCCGTATACCTAAAAAAGTAGTAAAAATTGGCTTTATCCCAAATTGTTTACAAAAACTTTCATAATTCTTGAATTCACCATTCTCATTTAAGAGGTCGTATATATATAGAACACCTTTTTCAGCCCAAGATCTGTAGAAGACCGGTCTTCCACCAATTTTGAAGCGAGGGTTGTACCATATTGGAAGCGTATGATATTTTTTTGTATCTATAGGTATTAACTTGACAAATTCCTTCCAGTAGGTAAAAACCTCACTCCAAAACTCATTTTTAATATTTGGCAAATTCAGATCAATATATTAAGTACCATACCTAAAACCTCCATCCAGAAACTCGCCTACATCTAAACTAAGCAAAGTTAACCAACCAGTATTACACCCACATAATATCCGTCTTATCCAGGTTAGTTTTAAAGCCTGATTAAAGGAGATAACATACGCAGTCCCCCATCACAATAGTCCTGAATAATGGTATTTCTTTTTATTCTATCTGGACCCCCACCCCATATAAATTTAAAAAGGATATTATTTAAGCATTTCAAATCTTCTTGATTTGGCGACAGAATGCTAGATAATAGATGGGTGATTTTTGACATTGCAAGTTGTTTTACTACAACTATTCTGCCGCTAACAGTCAACTTCCTTCTTTTCCAATTTTTTAGCAAATATTCTATCTCTCTCAATTTTGGTTCAAAATTTTCTTCTACTATTTTTGTCAAGTCTGTATTGAATTTAACGCCTAATAAAGTAGCTGAGGTAGTCCAGTTCAAGTCAAATTCTGGACAGATGTTTTCACTGCATCCCCGTTTGGTACCTATCCAGAGAGCATGAGTCTTATCAATATTAATTTTAAGACCAGATATTTTGGAAAACCTTTCTAACAGAGCCAGGCAGGATCTGAGTGAGCGTTCCGAGCCATCTAATATAATAGTCGTATCATCAGCATACTGAGATAATTTAAATTCTACATCACTTACACATATCCCTTTCACTTCATGTTCTGCACGCAACATAATTCCAAAACCTCGACACATAATAAAAACAGATATGGCGATAAAGGATCTCCCTGGCGACATCCTCTTCCTAAGGAGAAAGATGGGGTCATATGACCATTCACCATTACTCTAGAAAAAATACTGTTATATAAGGTTTTCACCCAGTTTTGAAATGATGAACCTAAATGATAAAGCTTCAATACTTTATTTAAAAAAGACCAGGAAACCGAATCGAAAGCCTTTTCGAAATCGATGGACAAAATCATTCCTGGAATATCATCATTCTCAGTTTTACTCAGTATATCAAAAACTAACCTGGTATTTTCTCCTATATATCTCCCCGACATGAAACCCTTTTGATCTTCATTGATTAGGCTATCAAGCACAAGTTAATAGTACCCAC
Organism: Hanleya hanleyi; assembly: GCA_036873755.1. Classification (NCBI taxonomy): domain Eukaryota; kingdom Metazoa; phylum Mollusca; class Polyplacophora; order Lepidopleurida; family Hanleyidae; genus Hanleya; species Hanleya hanleyi. Next base: position 6,274 of record JAVTVY010005541.1, on the reverse strand, counting down.
AGTCAATTAGAGACTGCTATATAATTTCTCTCACGGTAGCACATAGGGCCCCCAAGTCATCTCTCGAGTACACACTTAAATCATATCAAACCCTACTTTGTAGGTCCTGTGACGTTAGTCACACTGCCATGTGTGGTAATTTCTCACCCAAACACAGGATGGAAGCAATCAGAGATTGCTCAATTGTATGCCCCCCCCTTCCGCTTTAATCCGACACTGCCCTGCCATTGTTCTGTTCTTTATTGGTTGGTGGAGGCCTAATTTGGATAATTATAAAAATTCTGTTTGAGTCACTTGTTTTGCCATGCCTCATATAATACATATTCCAAGTATCGACCAACAAGTGATAATACGATGCTTCGATGCAAGATGGTCGCCAGGGCTTCTGCCAAATCCGAAAATGTGACCTGGTTATGACACCTACATTCCTTGGGAGTATATTGTGATGAAATTATGAACCGATCAGTGAACTTTGAATTTTGCACCCAATTCACTGTTTTGGGGGCAATTTCCTACTTCAGGACCTATGTTGTCTGCTTTGGAATGTAGAACAGCATATAATATAGCCATTTTCCTGGTTTAAATCGGTTATGGACTGAGATCCAGCCTGGACAAAAAAATATATCCCATTCACTTGGGTTTAAACAAAGGGCCATAACTCTTGAAAATATAACCGAAAGCAGAAAAACTTCACGCTGCACACCTATGGATCACTGACCACATATCATGCAAATTTCATACTTGTCCATACAATATTAACCGAGATCCAGCCCTACAAATTCCAATTCACAAAGATTTGAAGAAAAAAGAGCCATAACTCTTGAAAACATACGCGAAATGTGGAGAAACTTCACGCTGCACAACTACAGGGCACTGACCACATATCCTGCAAATTTCATAATTGTCCATACAATATTAACCGAGATCCAGCCTGGACAAGTTGCAATTCACAAAGATTCGAAGAAAAAGGGCCATAACTCTGGAAAATAAATGCGAAACGCGGAGAAACTTCACGCTGCACAACTACAGGGCACTGACCACATATCCTGCAAATTTCATAATTGTCCATACAATATTAACCAAGATCCAGCCCAGACAAGTCCCATTCACAGAGATTTCAGAAAAAAGGCCATAACTCTTGAAAATTATACCGGAACTCGGAAAAAACTCTACGCTGCACAACTACAAGCCACTGGCCACATTCCATGCAAGTTTCAATCCTGTCCATCAAATATTAACCGAGATATTGCCCGGACAAGAAATTCGGACGGACAGACGGACGGACGGACAGACGGCACGACAGACAGACGGACGGACGGACAAAGCGATCGCTATATGCCCCCCCTCTAGTTAGAGGGGGGGCATAATAATTAATTATGCTACCAAATCCAAACATACAGGTGCCAAGTTTACACTGAGACCTCCTAGATATTTTCTTACCCCTTGACATGCTTGAGCTGGGGGGCTGAAACTTACCACACAAAACCCTTGGGTCAAGCTCTAATAGAAAATGTTTAAAAAAATCCAAGACGGCCATAATGTCCCCCCCCCCCCCCCACTCAACCCCGGCCTGGTAGGGTTAACTATCAAGCTACTGCCTTTCTTTAATGACCTTGGCACAAAAATCCTTACATTGAGTTTTCCATGTTAAATAACCTTTACAAACCATTAACATGATTAAGAGACCATATTTTCTGTTTGCCTAGTGTGGTCTCTAGAGGTTGGTTTGACTGTAGATGTAATTCTTATAATTGTCATCTGCCACTCATGTCTTTTTTAAAGATACCTTAATTGTGAGATAGAAAGAAAGATGATTGTCATCATGCTTCATGGTTATTCCCAACTCCAGAAGAGAAAACTACTCAGCAATTATACCATTCAATGTACATTATTACACAAGCCAGGAGCATACATGTATACAGGACCAAATTCACACAGTCACCGGTCCGCAAATTCCAGAAACCCTCCCTAAATTACAGATTTTGTGTTTTAACATATTGTTGAAATCTACATTCTTTTGCAAATTTAGAGGTTGAAAGTCTTCGATTCTATCTTATTTTAAGGGTTTCTTTATTATTTTGTACATACTCACTTTGTTACAATATATTCCTATTTGCAAATTGTCCAGTAATGATTGAGTCAGTCCATCCAAATCTTTTCATCGGCAAAATAAGGATAACTGTTGACATTAAAACCTTGATTTTTGGCATGAACGTGAATTAGGGGACTGTTACCAGCAAGTTCTAAGCTGACCTACTTTTGATGAAAATTTGACCTACTTAGGTGACCTATAACATTAAGCTTGGACCCCCAAGTCCTCTAGGTGACCTATAACATTACGCTTGGACACTCAAGTTATCTTCCTCGCCCTACCTCGTAAGTCCTGTGACGTTGGTCACACTACTCATGTTTGTAATTTTTCATCCCAAATTTGAAGAAGCTGTTGGTATCCAAATTTGAAACCTGTCTTTGGCCTTGGAAGCAATTCTCCCACTCAATGTATATTATTACATCTTCATGTATCAGGATACTATTAGCACCACCAACAAAAATATCTAAGTATTTTGGGGGGCTAGTATTTGAGTGGTAAGATGGACTTTGACATTACCTTTCAGTGTGTGATTCTGTTTCAGAGGAGCCATGTCCAGACAATCTGGCAGCCATACGTTTGGACTTGCGTGGAGTTCTTGACCGAGGACTTGCGGGACATCTTAACGGGTCTGTTGAAAAAAAAAATTTTTATTATGATGATGAAGGATGTGCTGTTGGGGTCACCAGTTACCCTGCATATTTTTCTCTTCAAGGTTTCCAGGTATTAACCTCTTAAGAGGTCTGCTACAGGCCATGGTACATGTATTAAACTCTGTATGACAGGTCTGCTACATGCCGTGGTACATGTATTAAACTCGGTATGACAGGTCTGCTACATGCCATGGTATTATACTCTCTATGACAGATCTACTACAGGCCATGGTATTAAACTCTGTATGACAGGTCTGCTACAGGCCATGGTACATGTATTAAACTCTGTAGGACAGGTCTGCTACATGCCATGGTATTATACTCTCTATGACAGATCTGCTACAGGCCATGGTATTAAATTCTGTATGACAGGTCTTCTACAGGCCATGGTATTATACTCTGTATGACAGATCCGCTACAGGCCATGGTATTAAACTCTGTATGACAGGTCTGCTACAGGCCATGGTATTATACTCTGTATGACAGGTCTGCTACAGGCCATGGTATTAAACTCTGCATGACAGGTCTGCTACAGGCCATGGTATTATACTCTCTATGACAGATCTGCTACAGGCCATGGTATTAAACTCTGTATGACAGGTCTGCTACATGCCATGGTATTAACCTCTGTATGTGAGGTCTGCTACAGGCCATGGTATTAACCTCTGTATGACAGGTCTGTTGCAGGCTATGATATTAACCTCTGTATGACAGGTCTGCTACAGGCCATGGTAAAACCTCTGTTGGACAGGTCTGCTACAGGCCTTGTATGAAATTTCTGCTACAGGCCATGGTATTAACCTCTGTATGACAGGTCTGCTACAGGCTATGGTATTAACCTCTGTATGACAGGTCTGCTACAGGCCATGGTATTAACCTCTGTACGACAGGTCTGCAGGCCATTCAATTAAACTCTGTATGACAGGTCTGCTACAGGCCATGGTATTAACCTCTGTTGGACAGGTCTGCTACAGGCCGTGTATGACAGTTCTGCTACAGGCCATGGTATTAACCTCTGTACGACAGGTCTGCTACAGGCCATGGTATCAGCCTCTGTATGGCAGGTCTGCTACAGGCCATGGTATTAACCTCTGTATGACCGGTCTGCTACAGGCCATGGTATTAACCTCTGTATGACAGATCTGCTACAGGCCATGGTATTAACCTCTGTACGACAGGTCTGCTACAGGCCATTGAATTAAACTCTGTATGACAGGTCTGCTACAGGCCATGGTATTAACCTCTGTTGGACAGGTCTGCTACAGGCCGTGTATGACAGTTCTGCTACAGGCCATGGTATTAACCTCTGTACGACAGGTCTGCTACAGGCCATGGTATCAGCCTCTGTATGGCAGGTCTGCTACAGGCCATGGTATTAACCTCTGTATGACCGGTCTGCTACAGGCCATGGTATTAACCTCTGTATGACAGATCTGCTACAGGCCATGGTATTAACCTCTGTACGACAGGTCTGCTACAGGCCATTGAATTAAACTCTGTATGACAGGTCTGCTACAGGCCATGGTAGTAACCTCTGTACGACAGGTCTGCTACAGGCCATGGTATTAGCCTCTGTATGACAGGTCTACTACAGACCATGTTATTAACCTCTGTACAACAGGTCTGCTACAGGCCATGGTATTAACCTCTGTATGACAGGTCTGCTACAGGCCATGGTATTAACCTCTGTATGGCAGGTCTGCTACAGGCCATGGTATTAACCTCTGTATGACAGGGCTGCTACAGGCCATGATATCAACCTCTGTATGACAGGTCTGCTACAGGCCATGATATCAACCTCTGTATGACATGCTGCTACGGGCCATGGTATCAACCTCTGTACCACAGGTCTGCTACAGGCCATGGTATTAACCTCTCTAAGACAGGTCTGCTACAGGCCATGGTATTAACCTCAGTATGACAGGTCTGCTAAAGGCCATGATATTAACCTTTGTATGACAGGTCTGCTACAGACCATTAACCACTGTACGACATGTCTGCTACAGGCCATGGTATTAAATTCTATGACACGTCTGCCAAGGCCATGGTATTAAACTCTATATGACACGTCTGCTACAGGCCATGGTATTAAACTCTGCATGACATGTCTGCTACAGGCCATGGTATTAAACTCTGTACGACAGGTCTGCTACAGGCCATTGAATTAAACTCTGTATGACAGGTCTGCTACAGGCCATGGTATTAGATCTGCTACAGACCATGGTATTAACCTTTGTACCACAGGTCTGCTACAGGCCATGGTATTAACCTCTGTATGACAGGTCTGCTAAAGGCCATGGTATTAACCTCTGTATGACATGCTGCTACGGGCCATGGTATCAACCTCTGTACCACAGGTCTGCTACAGGCCATGGTATTAACCTCTGTAAGACAGGTCTACTACAGACCATGGTATTAAATAACCTCTGTACAACAGGTCTGCTACAGGCCATGGTATTAACCTCAGTACAACAGGTCTGCTACAGACCATGGTATTAACCTTTGTATGACAGGTCTGCTACAGGCCATGGTATTAACCTCAGTACAACAGGTCCGCTACAGACAATGGTATTAACCTTTGTACGACAGGTCTGCTACAGGCCATGGTATTAACCTCTGTATGACAGGTCTGCTACAGGCCATGGTATTAACCTCAGTACAACAGGTCTGTACAGACCATGGTATTAACCTCTGTATGACAGGTCTGCTACAGACCATGGTATTAACCACTGTACGACACGTCTGCTACAGGCCATGGTATTAAACTCTGTATGACAGGTCTGCTACAGGCCATGGTATTAAACTCTGTACGACACGTCTGCTACAGGCCATGGTATTAAACTCTGTATGACACATCTGCTACAGGCCATGGTATTAAACTCTGTATGACATGTCTGCTACAGGCCATGGCATTAAATTCTATATGACACGTCTGCCACAGGCCATGGTATTAAACTCTATATGACACGTCTGCTACGGGCCAAGATATTAAACTGTGGATGACACGTCTGCTACAGGCCATGGTATTAAACTCTGCATGACATGTCTGCTACAGGCAATGGTATTAAACTTTGGATGACACGTCTGCTAGCCTACAGGCCATGATATTCAACTCTGGATGACACGTCTGCTACAGGCCATGGTATTAAACTCTGTATGACACGTCTGCTACAGGCCATGGTATTAAACTCTGTATGACACGTCTGCTACAGCCCATGGTATTAAACTCTGTATGACATGTCTGCTACAGGCCATGGTATTAAACTCTGCAACATGTATGGGTTACAATATTACAGCACACCCAGCAAAGTTAGCAGTTAGAATATCTAGTCCATCACTGGCTTTGAATTGGCAATGCCTCATCATCATCAAGACACTTCATTTGGGAATGAGACGCAAGAAAGTATTATGGAGTCATATCTGTCGGTATGTATTAGGACATTTTCATATCGGTTTGCCAGGGAGCCAATCTGTAACTACTAGAGGCACATGTAGATTATATTCCAGTGGATGTGAATGTGTCATTATTTGT